>JAWQFJ010010002.1:35000-52500 GCA_034096865.1 Theodoxus fluviatilis | reverse complement strand
TATTACATATACATGTACTGTGATGATACATCATTGGCAACAACAAGAGCAATAATGGCAGCAACAATAAAGATGAGTATGACTGTGATGATGAAAATGATGATGATGATGATGATGATGATGATGATGATGATGATGATGATGATGATGGTGGTGATGATGATAATAATGATGATGATGGAAGACAATCCTAGTGATGACACTTAACACAACAGTGATCTACACAATAGTAGCCATACCACTGATTTCCACCCCTCACTGCGGAGTTGCCTGTTGTTTCTCAAAGAGCCACTATATTTAGAACTATGACTTCCAGCAGAAAACTCAAGAGCTATCCCATATCTCCATGGGTGGGAAGGGGCAGTAGCAGAGTAGCAGCAATGGTGGAGTAAGGCTTTAAGATTCATCCATTCTGTGAACCTGAGTCAGTATTGACTCTGGCACAGTTTGCAATGAATGCGTAATATACTTGACCCTTCGCATTACAGCAAATAGTATCCTCTCCACTTTTACAGAAATCATTCAGATGTCAAAACGTGTATCCATTTCAAAACAAGCGTTTTGTTCATCGAATAAGCACTTGTTTATTGCCTCAACAAAAGTAAGTTAAGAGTTTTGTGCGAAATAGTCTTAGAACTACTTTAACGGCGTATGTCAGGGAGCAGATCGGCTATCCCACAAGCCTCTCGTGTTACCTCCATGTGCATATATCGGACGAAAACCTTCCATCACGTGATGTCAACTGGGCTAGAGACACTTTCACCGGTAGGCGAAGTCTCTAGTGGACTAGAATGAGGTTCATCGTGCGGTAACATGACTAACCCTATTTTTTCCTGCCAGCCCTAAACTTTTTCTTTGATCATGAAATGAGAAAAAGGGGGGAATTGATGGTAAACAACAAACTGCATATTGTCCCAACATCTCTACAAGCACCATTTAAGTATTTTCTAAATGTATTTTCAGCAAAAAATTAATTTTGAATCATGTTCAGATTAATCCATTTTATAAATGACATTTCATAAAACATGCACATTCATACACACACGTGTGCAGTCTCAATCTGGCCTCCTTTTAAGAGAAAAAAAAGGGTCATGCCTGTGTACTGACCCTACTTTTGTTGGCCATGTGACCTTGACTACATTTATGTACATTAACAAAGTCCCAAACTAAACTTAAGCTTTGAAGGGTACTTTCACTATCGTGCCCATAGACATGGGTTTGGGATGTAGTGACTGGAGTCTCAAAGAGTAAGGTAGAATAGAAATGTAAAACATTCAACAAATAGAGAGGGAAAAAGTACAAAATTAACATAGTCTGATGTTGTTGGCTACTGGGTGGCTCTTGTCTCTCTCTCACACACACACACACACACACACACACACACACACACACACACACACACACACACACACACACACACAACAGACAGACACATTTACTGAGAAAAGAAGCCAAGACATGAACATGAGAGATGACAGACTGAGGGGCAGAGGCAGCTTACCAAGCCATTCCACCAGTCCCATCCTGGAGGTATGTGCTTCACACCACCAACCTTGGGGAAGCCATACTGAAAACAAGGAAAACAGCAGCTCTCATCTAAACTGTGGATTCAAAGCATCAATTGTGCACCAAAAAAGAAAAAAAAAAGAAGGAAGAAATCTATGGTAATCAACTAATTCTGTGCTGTCCCATTTTCCCTGCCTTATAAGCACTCTTGGAAACCACTATTTAAGTTTAAGACAAAAAATTCACTGAAAGAGAAATAGTGATTTATTTCCAATCTGGTGCCTCTTCTATTAAAAATGATAAGGAAGAAGAAAAAAAAGGTTTAGGTCTACCTAGCAACCCCTTTTTTTCCGGCCATGTTACCATAACCACAACTATTTATTTTATTTTCACCTTAGTTATCTCCAACAACACCAGCAATTCAAAACCATGAAACTCAAAACTGGCAAGTGTACTATAATGCTCACGATGAGCAGAGCACTCCCCCAGCAAAGATGCCCACTGAGTAATCACTCACTTGATTGAGGTACTTCCCAGCAAAGAAGGTGCTGTAGCCATGCTTCTTCAGCTCCACAGGGAAGGCGTTGATTTCCTGCTGTGACTGCCAGTACAGGCTGCTGCAGTTGCCCTCCACCGAGTTGTTGAGGGCGTGGTGGTTGTGGACGTACTTCCCTGTCAGGATGCTGGACCTGCTGGGGCAGCACAGGGGGCTGGACACAAACTGAAGGAACAAATGGTTGCAATGTTATACTGTGAGGGACAAGTTAATCACTTCCAAAGTCAGTTTATAGGTGAACACTAATGAGCTGCATGTATTCTTCAGAAAGCAACAGATAAATAATGGAATGCCTTTACACAGCACAATCAAGATTGCTCATACTGCTGTTGAAATCCACTGCATTGTCACTGTGTATATATTATGCCTTTGTACAAAAGTACCTCCTCCCTTAAAAAAAAGTGGTTATGGTAACCTGACTGACCCTTATTTCCCCTGCCAATCCAAAACTATCTCAATCATGAAAAGGAGAGAGAGAGAGAGAGAGAGAGAGAGAGAGAGAGAGAGAGAGAGAGAGAGAGAGAGACAAAGAAATGAAGATAAACAACAAACCGCATGTTTTCCCTCTTCCCTGTGAGCACTACTTGAGTTGAAAAGCATTTTTAGTGAAAGAGAAATTTTGATTTATGTGCAGATAATCTACTGTATAAATGATATTTCTTTAAACATATTCATACACATATGTGTATAGTCTCATATCTGGCCTCCTATAACTGAAAAAAGCTCAGGTCTACATACCTAGCCTTTTGTGTGTGTGTGGCCATGTTACCTTAACTCACCACAATTTAGTGTGTGTGGCCATGTTACCTTAACTCACCACAATTTAGTGTGTGTGGCCTAATCCATCTGAAAACAGTGTTTATGTTCCAACATGCATAAATGTAAGCAATTTGTTTCTGAAACTTAAGTGTAAAATGAACCCATTGTTCATTTGTGCTTTTCAAAAAGTTTGATAGCAGACCCTAAAAAATTTCAGCACAAGCAGGTTTCCTGTTATTTCACTTTTAACATACAGCAGTGTCTGTTTCACTAACAAAGTGAGCCTTCACCCTAGAGATTTTAAACAGTGAAACAATTTATTCCCTGGTTATCAGGCAACACCAATCTCCTTCCTGTCCTTTCTAAACTCACCGTGGAAAATGAAACAAAAAAGAAACTAAGTCCATGTTACATTTCCATATTCTTCATTTCAACTCAGAAAACAACTCTTTCACTAAAGGGAGAAACAACTTTGTAACATTACATTGTGATGGTAAGTCCTTTCTGCACTAGTAAGAATGTAGAAGCCAGCCATGCCTCAAATAAATGTAGTTATTAGAGAACCAGCCATGCCTAGAAAATAGTTTGTTGTGGTCAGAAGGTGTACAGAGCTAAATGAGAATGATTTGACCTTGACAAAACTTTGACATTGATTATGTCATACAGTGTTTGATGGCATCATATTGAGTGCTGGACAATGTCATATTCAGTTCTGATGATTTTTTGGAGGGAGAGGGAGAGGGAAGGGAGATTGGTTTCAGGCAAGAGGTTGTTGGAGCGTTGAACGCAAGTGAAAACAGGATGGATGGAATTGAAACGATTCCCGATCTCAGAATGATGTGATCTGCTTCAAGGACGGAATGTCTGAGCTTCCCTTATCAGACACAACTCTTGGTGGAGACTTTGAGTGTTGAATCGGCACAATGTGGACTGGCCATAGCTACCTACGGTGACAAAAGTTATGCCCACACTGAAAGAAGAACGATTGAAGTCTGCCCTCTAAATCTGATGGACTCCAGTTCGGAGTGGCCCTGGCCTCCTTTAATGACCTCTTCTCTCAAGACCAACACCTTGTGCCAGTCGTCACCTCACCTGTTGAACAACAACAGCCAGGGTCAACGGTCCTGACCCCTTCTCTCAAGACCAACACCTTGTGCCAGTCGTCACCTCACCTGTTGAACAACAACAGCCAGGGTCAACGGTCCTGACCCCTTTTCTCAAGACCCACACCTTGTGTTAGTCATCACCTCACCCGTTGAATAACAACCACCAGGGTCAACGGTCCTGACCCCTTTTCTCAAGACCAACACCTTGTGCAAGTCGTCACCTCACCCCGTTGAATAACAACTGCCAGGGTCAATGGTCCTGACCCCTTCAGCAGTTTCGAACACTCTTTTCCCAGAAAAGTTGAACATTTTAATATAGGCTGGCTTGCTAAGTTAGGATTGAATGAATATTTAGCAAACATTATATTTCTTTTAATCATTAGTAAAGTCAGTTGCATTGTGGATGTCTGTTCTTATTTTTCTCTGTTGTTTTAGTTCGTCCTTAACAGCAGGGAAGATGGATAAATGTTACAGGATGGTATCATGTTTCCCTAGACAAACTATGAGCTAAAGTTAATCAGAGGAGTGGTCCTATAACAAACATATATAATGGATTTACTTTGTGGCTTTCACCAATGACTGTGTCTAACACCAGTTCACCTTTTACCACCTGATCAGTGGCAAACACCAGTCCTCCATTAGCACAGAACAACAGACACACAGAGCAAGTGTGACATCTGGCTGGAATATTGGAACCAAAGACCATACGATTGGAACAGGATCACATTGGTGTAGATAGGATTCATGAATGATAATTCACAAGCAACAGAGCGTAAGGCGTAATTACCATCTGATCTCCCTGCTTGCTGACAGATGCATCCATAGGCAACTCAAAAGTGTCTAATGCAGAGGTTTCAACCTCCAACAGGGACTAAACCTGTGGCCTCCCGGTAAACATTTGAGTGCTCTGACCACTGAGCCATTGAAACAGTCTATAATTGCTGTCTACATGATGACAACTTCAATACCTTTACTGTCCTCACAGGTACCAAGTCTTATCTTAGAATCTTAAATTGAGCCTTAAAGCAAAAAGAAAAAAAGCTGCGCTTTCTTCCCATGGACAAAATTATCAAAGCAATACAGCACTGAATAGTGTACAATGAACCCAGCAAAGCGTCTGCAAGATTAGCAAATGAGTCAGTGGAGTTCTGGAGCAATCCTGAGAATGCAGCTTGCACACTACTGAAATTGTTCCTGATGGCTACATTGCTAGATTCTGGATCACTGGATGTAGACTGGACAAGGTGGGGTAAATTTCTCTAACCTGTAGCTGAAGTAAGGACTCACCATGTTGTTGAACACAATGCCCTTGTCTCCCACCAACTGTCTGATCCTCTCCACTGGAATCTGTAAAAACAAAGATTCCAAGTCCTATTTTTGGGGGGTGGGGGTGGGGGGGTAGGAGTGGGGTTGGAGGTGGAGGTGGGGTTGAAAGGGGTTGGAGGGGAGTGGGGGGGTGGCAGTGTGCACATGTGTGTATGTGTGTGCACATGTGTGTGTGCACATGTGTGTGTGCATATGTGTGTACATATCTGTGTATGTATGTGTATGTGTGCATATGTGTGTGTGTGTGTGTGTGTGTGTGTGTGTGTGTGTGTGTGTGTGATATGTGTGAGTTGAGAGATAGAAACAGAGAGAGAGAGAGAGATCTTATATATTTTAAAATTTACTTAATTTTATAAACATAAGATTGGGAGTACAGTTAACTGAATCTGGTCAGTAACTCAATAGATAGATTAACTAACATTGCACTGTAATGTATTAAATTGCGATGCTTTGTGTTGCACACACACACATGGTCAAAAGTACGGAGGTGAGCAGAGAACTGTTACATGAGTTCCTAAAAGTAAACTTTATGAAAACTTAACAGTTTTGCATGAATATGGTAGGATTTGTCATGAGAATCAACTACACAACACATAAATTTAAGATGATGCTTTGTTTGGTTGCATTTTTGAAAAAAGATTTTGAGTCTGTTCACAACATTAACACCGTCACACATTTCAAACACACACTGTATAGACTTTAAAAAGTGGAAATCTTTATTATTACATCTTGAGAACTCACCACATGAGTCAAAACTGTCATACACATTACAAATTTGAACTGAAAACTAGTAAACAAAGACTATAGAAAAGATAATAACGAGTCTGTTCACAACATAACGCCACAACACAATTCCTCATTGAAAGTCATGCTTTAAGCATTAAATATGTCAATTTTAGTATTAAACAGTTTTTAGATGTATTCTAAATGTAACAAACACATATTTAAAGAAAAGCAATTGCATTGGGAATGTATATATCATTAGATACATACTTCAGTCTTTCGACCATTTTAAACGGTTATATTTTTTCCATTTAAGCACATCTGTTGGACCATTATGTACTTATTCTCACAGTCCAAGTTTAGCAATGGACATCAGAAAACTTGAAAGTGAAATCAGAAAATAAAAATAATTGAATATATACTCTTTGTAAACCCCAAAAATTGAATTCTGATCAATGTCTGTTCACAACATTACACAGTGACAAACTTTTTTTTTTTAAGTGACAAATTATAAATTCTGAATCAGGAACAATGTTTCAGAAGGTGCATAAGGAAGACAGCTACATTTTGCACTCCTTCCCATGCACACCATGCTTTTATTACATGCAATTAAAAAAAAGTGTGTGTTTGTTCATAACATAACACCATTTTGTTCACAACATAACACAAAACCAATTTTTAAAAGTGTGATGAAACAGTTCCTGATCACCAAAACATTCAATTTAACAAAACTGAATATTCTGTCAACATTGATGTATTCATTAAAACTTAAAATAGCCATTGAACATTTGTTGCTCTTGTAATGTACTTTAATGGTGTAATGTTATGAACTGGATGGTGTATTGTTATGAACTACATGAAAGATCTAGAAAAACAAAATTTTGGTTTGATTCTTGTACAAGAATGTTTATAGTAATAAAACATGTAGAATGAAATGGTGGTTTTGTTTAATTATTGTTTGGCCTTCTGTATATAGCTAGATAAGTTTGTTTGCAACATTACACACACAGATGTGTGCGTAATGTTGTGAACAGAGTGTGTTTTTCTAAAAATGTGCCTAAATGGAATCTTGAGAGTGTGTCTGTGTTCAACAATGTAGAACTTAACCAGAAGGTTTTAATTCTTTATCCCCACCAAGTTTTAAAGTTGATTTTTGTGGTTTTTGGATGTTCACAACACTAACATCATTCTTAATTCCACTTGCCATGGTTTTCCTCACTAAAAGTATATGCAGAGTGTGATTTCAGTCCTGACAAAAAGACCACAGCAAAGCTGAATAATCAATAGTCCTATTTACCAACAACTTGATAACATAATAATGCACACACCATCTGATTTTAGCTGTTTTCCCTCAAAATTGAGCACTTTGGTCTGTACACAACTAATAACGCCCGGAACTTGTTTTCATTTTTTTCATAAAATATATCAAATATCTAGATTTTTGCAACACACAATTATTTTGCAGTCACACAATTGCAGGAAAATCCACTTCATGTAAAAAAAAAAAAACCATGTTTGATTTATTTGAAGATAAAGTTGCAAAATCTTAACACAATTTTTGTCTCGGTCGTAAAAATGTTGTTTTATCAAGTCAAAACAAAAGTTTTCTGATTTATTTAAAACTTAACCATGAAATACAACCATTGTAGCATGTAGTGACACTGATTGCATGGGGTAAGACAGAATCTTTATGTGGAATTTTAACCTTTGAAGACGATGGTGCTAGTCTTACACAAATGTTGTGAACAGACTTTATACATCAAAATTATTATTTTGGATTACAAATTTTATTTCTCAGCAAGTCTGTTGAAAAGAAGGTCTCCCAAAAACAACTTTGGCAGAAAATAATTATTAGGATTTACTTTTTGTGTGTGTGAAAAAGAGCTTGAAAATGAGCCTTTTGGAATGTGTAACACTTTTTCTGTTTCCCAAAACTCAATATTCCTAACACAAATGCAAATAACTCAACAACTATCAATTTTGTGAGAGAAAAAATTATTTGCTAGCAACATTGTTCAATTCTGAATAAGTCACAGCAAGTTTGAAGTCAGCATGTGTTGAAGTTTGAGTTTGTGAGGCAAAGTTTCACTGATGGGTATTGAAATTGACCCTCTGCTCACCTCTGTACTTTTGACCACATACATAATCATCATAATATGATTCCCCATATGTGCGCGCGCACACACACACACACACACACATATACACACACACACACACACACACACACACACACAGACACACACACACACTCACTCACACACACAAACACACACACACACACTCACACACACAGACACACACACACACACCTGTGCACACACACACACATGTGCACATGCACACACAAACATGTGCACATGCACACACACATGTGCACACACAGACACACACACACACGGACACACACATACACACACACACATACACACACACACACACACACTCACTCACACACTCACACACACACACACACACAACACACACACACACTTACACACACTTACACACATACACATGTGCACACGAACACACACACACATGTGCACACACAGACACACACACAGACACACTCACACACACACACACAAACACACACAAACACACACAAACACATATATACACAAACACAAACACAAACACACACAATGTGCACACACAGACACACACACACACACACGGACACACACACACAAACACACAAGCACACACACACACACACACACACACTCACACACAAACACACACACAAGCAGATGTAATGGCTAGTGTATAATAACTTTTATGTTGTATGAGGCAAACCTTGAGCAGAAAAAAGGGATCATGGAAGAGCTTTCAACTGATATCACCTTTAAAAAATCACAGGGGAAGAACATCTCACATAGTTGCATCAAACGATAATACAAAACCGTCACTGATGATTAGCCTGTGTATTGAATTTTGATACTGGTCTCAGCATGCTGTACTTAGGTCGTGGAAGTGATTGTTATCACACTCAATGACTCATTGCTGACAGGCCAGTGGGTCACCAGTTCCTGCAGCATGTTATGACAGGCCCAGATATAAGTTTTTAAAGGTAAGAACTTTTTACCAAGACATCCAGAGACCTTGGACACCACAAATTCAAGTTCAAGCTTATTAGGCCTACACATGTTCATGATCAGGTACAAGTTCATGACTAGGCATACACTACAAAAAAAAGTTGTAGTTATGGTAACCTGATCAACACTGGGTTTTGTTTTTCTACCAACCCTTTAAAAAAATTGGATCTTGTCAAATAAAATAAAGAGACTAACGACTAACTGCATGCTGTCCCATCTTCTCTGCCCTCCGAGCACTCAGAAAATCCACTATGTACATTTAAAAAAGCGTTTTCAGCAAACGAGAAACTATACTTGTGTTCAATCTCACATGAAATTTTTTTTTAAACGAAGTTCAGGCAGACCCACCGGCCCCTTTTTAAAAATGTTGTTACCACGTTACTGTAGCCAGAACGTGTGTGTGTGTGTGTGTGTGTGTGTGTGTGTGTGTGTGTGTGTGTGTGTGTGTGTGTGTGTGTGTGTGTGTGTGTGTGTGTGATATGCATCACGAAAGTGTAGTCTGTGGGTGAGTTGATAAAAATTTTGATTTATGGAACAATTAGAACAAGACAAATGCACATCAGTTTAGTCATGTAAACACACGCGCACTCACACATATGCATGCATGCACACCCACATGCACACGTACACACGTACATGCATGCACACACACACTCACAAACGCGTAAGCAGGAGGGAGAGAGACTGATGTGTGTGTGTGTGTGTGTGTGTGTGTGTGTGTGTGAGAGAGAGAGAGAGAGAGAGAGAGAGAGAGAGAGAGAGAGAGAGAGAGAGAGAGAGAGAGAGCGAGAGAGAGCGAGAGAGAGAGAGAGAGAGAGAGAGAGAGAGAGAGAGAGAGAGAGAGAGAGAGAGAGAGAGAGAGAGAGCGCGCGCGAGAGAGAGAGAGAGAGAGAGAGAGAGAGAGAGAGAGAGAGAGAGAGAGAGAGAGAGAGAGAGAGCGCGCGCGCGCGAGAGAGAGAGAGAGAGAGAGAGAGACGCATGCAGACAGTGACAGGTTGACTGGGAGGCAAATTAATCTATCCATTGACAGACTCACACACATGAGGAAAACAAAACAAAAGGCATCGATAATCGCGAAATCATGGTCAAAGAAACCCACCTGTCCTCCAAGCTCGACATCCTGGTCGTCGGTGAGGATGAATACGATGCTGGGAGGAGCACAGAGACTCACGGAGACAGCGAGTGCCAGGACGAGCGTTTTGAGCACGCCCGCCATGGTGCGTCGGCCGTTGTTGAATAGTCCACAGCAGCTGCAGCTCAGAGTTGTCTCCCGTGAAAACGGGTGATCGATCGATCGCTAGTAAATCAAGGTTGTGTGAGCTCACAACTGTGCGCATAAATGCAAAGCATGACAGACGACAAAGAAGATGGGCTTTCTGTATCGGGACGATTTTCTGCACACTTGATCTCCGCGTGTCTGATTCTGTCAAGTCCTAAATGACGAATGATAGTATCATTAGGCCTATGTGATGTATTTCTTTCTATCATTTGTTTTAGTACTGTGATAAGGTGCACCTATCACCAAGTGTATTGTACGTTCGCTGTGTTCATCCTCTATTGAAATATCCCTGCTTCTGTCTCTTCCCACCCCCTATCCTGTGTGTCAGACCTCTCTCCAACTTCCCCATCCTTCGTGTAAGGCAAGCTGACCAGCTGACCGCTCTCTGGGACCTCTCCTCTGCTGTGGTCTGATTGTTGTGCAGCTGCCCTGTCAGTCAGTCGCTCGTTACATTAGCGTGACCCTGGCTAGTGAACCGTTCCCCACTCTGGCATCCGAATTGTAACATTTTGACTATAAATCTGATGTTTTCCCTCAAGTAAGACAGCTACTTGCAACGGCATATGATTCATTCAATAGACTGTGTTATGCTGAATGAGGCAACATTTGTAAGAAGTAATTTCAAAGCAAATTAAATAAAGTAATCTCTATTTTCTTCCAAATTGAAGCACGAATCCAGGAACCAGGGTTAGGATCTGTGAAACAATCCACCCCTGGCTCCTGTGAGGTCCGTGCATCCGCTTGATAAGGGGGAGACGGCACACAGCCAGGCAGACCATTTCACCACCCGTGTCCAGAAGTTCATATACTAAGAACTTGTACCAACGGCCAATAAAGAGTGGAAAGTAACTCGACTTCGCCTCTGTGTCTTACTTGACTTCAACCTTACCACCAACCACCACATTTGGCGCTGCGAGCAGGGTTATCTGCCTGTGGCACGTCTGAAACTGCCTTTAAGTCCACTCTATGTATACACTTTGTATTGCCACCTGGCTGGTTGCACCTCGTAGACGGGGGAAGGGGTGTGTGGCTGCCTCGTGACCATATAGAAGATGGGGTTCCACACGTCCCCGCACTTGTCACGTACTCCTGAGGGTCGGGATCGAACGTACACGAAGTCTCCAGGATGGAGGTCAGGAAGAGTTGGCGACTGTCCGTCCCTGCGGTCTCGGGCTTCAGCTGCCTGGCGTTGGAGTGCTCGAGTGCAGCGATAAGCATGCTGCAAGCGTACCCGGTGTTGACGGATCCACTCTGAAGGCTCGTAGACGGTAGTTGCAGGGGTGGCGAGGAGAGCGTCAACTGGAAGGCGGGGGTTCTGTCCGAAGAGGAGGTAGAAGGGGGCGAAACCTGTTGTGGCGTGAGGAGTACAGTTGTATGCGTACACTAGTATGGGCAGGTGTTCGGGCCATCTGCGTTTCTGCTCTGGGTGCAGACTGCGAATGAGGTCGTGCATGGTGCGATTGAATCTCTCGCACTGCCCATTACCCTGAGAATGGTAAGGTGTGGTGTGGAACTTTTCCACTCCATAGATCTCACAGAGTTCCTTGATTAGATGTGACTCGAAGTTGCGTCCCTGGTCGGAGTGGATGCGTTGTGGTACACCAACTCGCGCAAACCATTCTTTCTGCAGAACGTGTGCGACTCATGGTTGTTGTAGTAACAGCACGACGTCTCACCCTGCTCTGCAGTGCCAAATGTAAAGATGTAGATAAAAACCGGTAGTAAGGTTTGAGTGGTGAGGAGATGGAGGCTTGATGGTAGAGGGGTAAGTGCAGGTATGAGACAAGTCGTAGCTGCTTTCCTCAACGTTTTTTACCCATGTAATGTATGCACTCATGCAGGAGGGAAGACTACTGGATATGGGGCTGCCAGGAGCTGGTGGTCTACATTGTAAACATGATTGAAAGTTGAGGAAGCTCCTTTGAGGACGACTATATCGGTTGGTTCAACGTCTATGACGCGCCACAAGAGAAACGTCTATGACGTGCCACAAGAGAAACGTCTATGACGCGCCACAAGAGAAACGTCTATGACGTGCCACAAGAGAAACGTCTATGACGTGCCACAAGAGAAACGTCTATGACGTGCCACAAGAGAAACGTCTATGACGTGCCACAAGAGAAACGTCTATGACGTGCCACAAGAGAAACGTCTATGACGTGCCAAAAGAGAAACGTCTATGACGCGCCACAAGAGAAACGTCTATGACGTGCCACAAGAGAAACGTCTATAACCTGCCAAAAGAGAAACGTCTATGACGTGCCAAAAGAGAAACGTCTATGACGCGCCACAAGAGAAACGTCTATGACGTGCCAAGAGAGAAACGTCTATGACGTGCCACAAGAGAAACGTCTATGACGTGCCACAAGAGAAACGTCTATGACGTGCCACAAGAGAAACGTCTATGACGTGCCACAAGAGAAACGTCTATGACGTGCCAAGAGAGAAACGTCTATGACGCGCCACAAGAGAAACGTCTATGACGTGCCAAGAGAGAAACGTCTATGACGTGCCACAAGAGAAACGTCATAGGACGTGCCACAAGAGAAACGTCTATGACGTGCCAAGAGAGAAACGTCTATGACGTGCCACAAGAGAAACGTCATAGGACGTGCCACAAGAGAAACGTCTATGACGTGCCACAAGAGAAACGTCTATGACGTGCCAAGAGAGAAACGTCTATGACGTGCCACAAGAGAAACGTCTATGACGTGCCACAAGAGAAACGTCTATGACGTGCCACAAGAGAAACGTCTATGACGTGCCACAAGAGAAACGTCTATGACGTGCCACAAGAGAAACGTCTATGACGCGCCACAAGAGAAACGTCTATGACGTGCCGAAAGAGAAACGTCTATGACGTGCCACAAGAGAAACGTCTATGACGTGCCAAGAGAGAAACGTCTATGATGTGCCAAGAGAGAAACGTCTATGACGCGCCACAAGAGAAACGTCTATGACGCGCCACAAGAGAAACGTCTATGACGCGCCACAAGAGAAACGTCTATGACGCGCCACAAGAGAAACGTCTATGACGTGCCACAAGAGAAACGTCTATGACGCGCCACAAGAGAAACGTCTGTGACGCGCCACAAGAGAAACATCTATGACGTGCCACAAGAGAAACGTCTATGACGTGCCACAAGAGAAACGTCTATGACGCGCCACAAGAGAAACGTCTATGACGTGCCACAAGAGAAACGTCTATGACGCGCCACAAGAGAAACGTCTATGACGTGCCACAAGAGAAACGTCTATGACGCGCCACAAGAGAAACGTCTATGACGTGCCACAAGAGAAACGTCTATGACGCGCCACAAGAGAAACGTCTATGACGCGCCACAAGAGAAACGTCTATGACGCGCCACAAGAGAAACATCTATGACGTGTTACAAGAGAAACGTCTATGACGCGCCACAAGAGAAACGTCTGTGACACGCCACAAGAGAAACGTCTATGACGTGCCACAAGAGAAACGTCTATGACGTGCCACAAGAGAAACGTCTATGACGTGCCACAAGAGAAACGTCTATGACGTGCCACAAGAGAAACGTCTATGACACGCCACAAGAGAAACGTCTATGACGTGCCAAGAGAGAAACGTCTATGACGTGCCACAAGAGAAACGTCTATGACGCGCCACAAGAGAAACGTCTGTGACGCGCCACAAGAGAAACATCTATGACATGCCACAAGAGAAACGTCTATGACGTGCCAAGAGAGAAACGTCTATGACGTGCCACAAGAGAAACGTCTGTGACGTGCCAAGAGAGAAACGTCTGTGACGTGCCAAGAGAGAAACGTCTATGACGCGCCACAAGAGAAACGTCTATGACGTGCCACAAGAGAAACGTCTATGACGTGCCACAAGAGAAACGTCTGTGACGTGCCACAAGAGAAACGTCTATGACGCGCCACAAGAGAAACGTCTATGACATGCCACAAGAGAAACGTCTATGACGCGCCACAAGAGAAACATCTATGACGTGCCACAAGAGAAACGTCTGTGACGCGCCACAAGAGAAACGTCTGTGACGCGCCACAAGAGAAACGTCTATGACGTGCCACAAGAGAAACGTCTATGACGTGCCACAAGAGAAACGTCTATGACGTGCCACAAGAGAAACGTCTATGACGCGCCACAAGAGAAACGTCTATGACGTGCCAAGAGAGAAATGTCTATAACGTGCCACAAGAGAAACGTCTATGACGCGCCACAAGAGAAACGTCTGTGACGCGCCACAAGAGAAACGTCTATGACGTGCCACAAGAGAAACGTCTATGACGTGCCAAGAGAGAAACGTCTATGATGTGCCACAAGAGAAACGTCTGTGACGTGCCAAGAGAGAAACGTCTATGACGCGCCACAAGAGAAACGTCTATGACGTGCCACAAGAGAAACGTCTATGACGTGCCACAAGAGAAACGTCTGTGACGTGCCAAGAGAGAAACGTCTGTGACGTGCCACAAGAGAAACGTCTATGACGTGCCAAAAGAGAAACGTCTATGACGTGCCACAAGAGAAACGTCTATGACGTGCCGAAAGAGAAACGTCTATGATGTGCCGCAAGAGAAACGTCTATGACGTGCTACAAGAGAAACGTCTATGACGTGCCGAAAGAGAAACGTCTATGACGTGCCGCAAGAGAAACGTCTATGACGTGCCAAGAGAGAAACGTCTATGACGTGCCGAAAGAGAAACGTCTATGACGTGCCACAAGAGAAACGTCTATGACGCGCCACAAGAGAAACGTCTATGACGCGCCACAAGAGAAACGTCTGTGACGTGCCAAGAGAGAAACGTCTATGACGCGCCACAAGAGAAACGTCTATGACGCGCCACAAGAGAAACGTCTATGATGTGCCGCAAGAGAAACGTCTATGACGTGCTACAAGAGAAACGTCTATGACGTGCCGAAAGAGAAACGTCTATGACGTGCCGCAAGAGAAACGTCTATGACACGCCACAAGAGAAACGTCTATGACACGCCACAAGAGAAACGTCTATGACGCGCCACAAGAGAAACGTCTATGACGCGCCACAAGAGAAACGTCTGTGACGTGCCAAGAGAGAAACGTCTATGACGCGCCACAAGAGAAACGTCTATGACGCGCCACAAGAGAAACGTCTATGACGTGCCACAAGAGAAATGTCTATGACGTGCCACAAGAGAAACGTCTATGACGCGCCACAAGAGAAACGTCTATGACATGCCACAAGAGAAACGTCTATGACGCGCCACAAGAGAAATACTCGTCTTAAAAGGAGCTTTCTCGACCTTCTGTCTCTACTCGCCTATTGAAACCCTGTTTATTGACAGGCGGATTAAGGCGAACAAGCTTTGGCGTTTGAGGACGTACGTGCAAGGTGCAGCGCCGTGATTCAATCCCAGGGACGGGAGAACTCTAGATTTTTTCTTTCTTGCTATTACGTACCAAACCAGCAGCTACCTTGTGTCGTTACTAAGTGCTGTAACCGTGTGTGAGTGTGAATGAGTATGAATGAATAAGGTGAGCATCTAGGATGCACCTTTCCCCTCTCTGTGATTGAGAGTGTCGGTTCAAAGTATATGGTGTGGCAAAAAATAAAGAATTGTCCTAAAAGGAACTTCCTCAACCTTCCATCATGTTTACAAGGATGGAAAATCCTTACAGCTATCTGACTAGGCCTGGGTTAACCCAAAGGCACTATCTTAGATATTGTCTTTGGTTAACCAATGTTTGAAGATACGTATCTCTATCATTTCTATTCTTGCCTTTAGTAGGTAGCCACAGAAAAGTGGCATTTTCACATCTTCAGGAGGGTTGGATCACGAGTGTCTCCTTTTTGTATGCAAAGTATCATACATTCACACACATACACACACATGGCATGCTTGCACAGAAGGGAGGGGGGGGGGGGGAGATGGAGAGAGAGAGAGAGAGAGAGAGAGAGAGATGGGGGATGAATGCATGCACACACAAACACAAAGACAGAGACTGAGGGAGGGAGTCATACAAAACTTAAAATATAAGCAAACGAACTTCCGCATACTTAGTTCAAGCTTTTTATTTTAAAACCTATGGCAATGGACAAACCAGACTGTGTATCAATTGTGTAGCAGTGTGTAATTTTGCCTTTTGAAGCAAAATTTTATTTGGACAGTATATGTGCTTTTCAATTCATGTCAAAGTCAAGTCAAGGTGCTGGGGGAAAAAACGAGGTAAAATTTGCGACTATTAGAATAACACACACAATCACCTATACGTACATGAAAGACCTCATGATATATCACCATACCCCTTTTTTCCTCAAATGTAACTACTCCAGACACACACTTCTAGGTCAAAAAAACTAATCCAGAGCAGATTAAATTAATTAGTAAAAATGCATCACTTCCAATCTCATTTTCTGATCTCCTGTCTCTTCCACTCAAATGCACATTAGCTTACTGTATACAAATTCTACTACTTTGCCCTTCCACCTTCTGTAAACATGCCTCGTACGTAAAATGCACACAAACAAGCAATCAATGTGCAATCACACACTCACACACACAAAAGCATGCATGCACACACATGCATACACACACACACACACACACACACACAACACACATTCATGTACACACAAAGAACACATATATCTCTATACCAACACGAAGGAAGCTAAATAGATGCATTTACTTAGCTCTCCATTCATTTTAGGAAGACTCGCAGACCTTCAAGCATTTTACTCAGTTCTTCATATTTTTAGCCATAGCATCAGCTCTTTCCTATCTATTCTAAACATTCAAGTGCATGCAACATCAAGGGAAAAGTTCAAATGATGAGTGATCAAGCATGGTATTTACAGGAACCTGACGTGTCAAACCAGGTAGAACATCAAACTGCATTTCATGGGCATGATTAAAATAATTGCATGGCAGTTCACAAACGATTTCCATTACTAACACCTTCTGTATTGAGTGTGTAGTGCATTACAGATTAAAAATCACACTTGCAGAAAGACGAGCAAGATTATTTCCATAGGTGAACTGGACTAACTCAAGCTAGGAAATAGAGACAATTCTTTGATAGCAGTAAGCTCACACTTTAAATATAGACAAGCTGCGAGTAACTTTAGCTCAGCTTCTTGGAATTTTGACATGATGATCAACGTCAT
>JAWQFJ010010002.1:15000-27500 GCA_034096865.1 Theodoxus fluviatilis | reverse complement strand
ACTGACAAATGCATGTACACCCAGTTTATTGGACTATCGATACTCCACTCTATGTTGAAAGTATCACTTCTTCGCTGGATGAAGCGAGTAAGCAAGCACACAATTAAAAAGGAATTAAACTCAGCAAACACCAATCAAAAGGGGGGATATCGATATCAAGACACATCATTTCATCCCAGCACAAGCTGAATCAAGGTGTGACGAAAATAGTCACAATGATTTTCAGCGTCTCGGACTATCCCAGAACTATCCTGCACAAAGTGCCGAATTCACTAACTTTGAAAGGAAAATCTAACTTATTTTAAACGTGTTTTTAATAGAAGAAAAAGCAGACATTACGGGAAAGTACACGCGCGCACATGTGCATGCACAAAGAGAGAGAGAGAGAGAGAGAGAGAGAGAGAGAGAGAGAGAGAGAGAGCGAGAGAGAGTCAGTCAGACAGACAGGCAGGCAGACAGACAGACAGACAGACAGACAGACAGACAGACAGACAGACAGACAGACAGACAGACAGACAGACAGACAGACAGACAGACAGACAGACAGACAGACAGACAGACAGACAGACAGACATACAGACAGACACAGAGAGACACAGAGAGAGACAGAGAGAGACACAGAGAGAGAGGAGAGAGAGAGAGAGAGAGAGAGAGAGAGAGAGAGAGAGAGAGAAAGAGAGAGAGAGAGAGAGAGCGAGAGAGAGAGAGAGAGAGAGAGAGAGAGAGAGAGAGAGAGAGAGAGAGAGAGAGAGAGAGAGAGCGAGAGAGAGGGAGAGAGAGTGACAGAGAGAGAGAGAGTGACAGAGAGAGAGAGAGAGAGAGAGAGAGAGAGAGAGAGAGAGTGTGAAGGGAGAGAGAATGACAGAGAGAGAGAGAGAGAGAGAGAGAGAGAGAGAGAGGGAGATTAAAAAACAGAGGCAACAGTGAGACAAATATATATCTTATGATTAAAGAAAAGGAGTCAATGCCAACCTATCTTTAAATCAATGATGTGAATAAAGAATAAATGAATACAAATAAAATACAAGTTGCTGTGCAAAAGCAATCAACGATGTACACGGCTTGAGCATCTGCAAAACCTCAACCTTGACTATGTGCGCATAGTGTGTAAAGCCATTATCTCCTGATAGGCATATATACCCATACCAATAAACAGATGCAAGTTCAATGAAATTAGCATATCTACCCATACCAATAAACAGATGCAAGTTCAATGAAATTAAAATAGAAGCGAAGTGACA
Source organism: Theodoxus fluviatilis (assembly GCA_034096865.1). Classification (NCBI taxonomy): domain Eukaryota; kingdom Metazoa; phylum Mollusca; class Gastropoda; order Cycloneritida; family Neritidae; genus Theodoxus; species Theodoxus fluviatilis. Next base: position 26,259 of record JAWQFJ010010002.1, on the reverse strand, counting down.
AAATAAAGTGCTTGATGCTCCCTAACTGTCGCGCACTCTCTAACAGGCGCATATCTCCTGTCCCGATATCGCTTCTTCTTAAAGCTAAACGCACATAATGTCACTGAAATCGTGTTCACTGGCGGACTCCCGCCACAAGACAACAAAGGGTGGATTGATGAAGTTTTACGGCCTATCGGCCTTTTTAGGCTATATAAGGCCATTAAAGCATGAAAATCACCAGAACAGTTTAGAGTAAACGCAATTCAAGTCACGGTGTCCCTATTTATTCGCCTCTTACGAATCGCGTGGGGAGACGCGGTGGGTCAATGCTTAATCCCCAACCCACAAGGGGCTCCATGACAGTGACAACTTCACTGCCATTGAGGATTCCACTGACAACCCTAGCCCAAAATTTTGGTGGAAGCATGACCTTGATCTTACGCTGGCTTCTTTGATGGGCTCCTTCAAAGCATCCCATGGCGTTTAATGGCTGCAAGGAGTTTTGTCTCTTACAGATGACCATTTAGAGAAATGTTCACGCACAGTGTGCAACAATTAGGGAAAACGCGACTCTGTAAAGGCCCCCGATTTTCACTGACATGTTTTGCATGAGCCACGTAAAATCTAAACGACGAGACTTTCATAGAGCAGCATATTCTACTGTTATTCAAAAGTAAATCCCAACCACCCAAACCCCGGCTTAGAAATTCATTTAAATACAACAATAAGAATTAATTCAACATCAACTCATATATAGATGCATTACATCTTCATGTATTGGGAAGATATATTGAACCAAATGCAAATGCCACAAAACTTTTCTTGGTCAGGTGAAAAATTAAGTCCATACAGGAAGGAAAAGGAATTTAATCAAACACTCCATACTGATTCATTACAACAATATGAAAAATGCATAAAATAGGAAAACTTTCGAGTAAAGGTAGGTGGTAGCCAAGGCTCCCAAAATATCTCCATTCGTATTTGAGAGCACATCATTGAAAAGCCCTCAGTGAAAACAAGCTGAAGAAATAAGACGAAGAGGAGATACGTACATGCATGAGGTATGAATGCAAAGACACTTACTAAAAAGTCCTGTACATGCATGGAGAAGGAAAGTGAGCGTTAGTTAGCAAACAACATCAACAACAAGAACAATAACTTCTGAATGGTAGCAAGCCATTTCATGGATAGTGATGTTGACGGTGCTTGGAAACACAACATTAAGTCAAGATGCAAAAAAGGAGAAATAACGTCCTATTCAATTATTTTCAGTAATGCAAACTCAATGCAACTGAGTGTAAAATAGAAAGGTTAGCAATATGAACATTACCATGAAGGCAAATTTTACATTTTCCGACTTGAAATGCAAGATTTCCCAAATTTGACTCCAATTAAAGTATACTTTCAAAATATTCCTGAAAGGTGATCTAGTAGCTTTTTCAGTTTGACACACTTATGTGAGACAGACTCCCTGCAAAGAAAAACTACGTGGCATGATTCTCCAACGATGAAATTGAGGAAGGCAATTTAACTTAATCTTTGGCATGTTACATCTGTATAACACATTCAATGCACTGCTTTGCATTCACGCAAACAAAGAAGATAATTATGTGTTAGTCAATGCAGGGTCAGCACAACATTCAAAACAGGCATGCTGTCAGAATACATATGAAGAATGAGTGACAGGGCAATACAGAAACTCATTGCACAACTTGAAACAAGGTACATTTATTACCAACATCCTTATAACCAAACCCTAGAAACCCTTGCATATTACAGGTCTGGACAGTCAAGATTAGCTCTTAGTAACCAGTTAGTCACCAGTTACTCAACTGTTACAACGAGAATGAACCACAAAACGAATTGTACTACCTGAGTCAGATACATTTCAAACACGGAGGCTGCAATTTCCTAGAAGACAGAGAGCTGACCTTGGATACGTCTTCATCAGTTTTGTGTACAGCACCGCAAGTATCCATTTTCCATGCTTGTTTACAGCCATTGTCACAAAATAGCTAAGGCAAACAATAGGCAACTCCCCAAATATTCAAACAGCAGGATAAACAGGATCACTGTTCCTGCATAGGTCCTTGAGAAAATATTAATAACCCAATACATCACGATTACCCAGATTTCCCCGTTATTGAGAAAAATTCAACACCTCTTATGCTATCTGCACTGAAAAAAATAACCTAGCCACTCAACAATACTAATTGTTTTCAATGATATCATTCCTTCTAGTACATTTCATAACCAGTGACTACTATTATCGGAGCACACAATCTTTTGAACTTCTACCAGCACAGTCTACACGCAACTGTTTACTCACAAATGAATGTATCTGCCTATCGTCTAATACTCTCACATTCAAATCAGACTGTTCACAACTGAGGTCCATTGTAGGGAGTCAACACGGACATGGGTGTTAGTTGAGCCTAGCAGCTCTGCAGCCTGTCCTGTTTCAGACATGTGCCACACACTGAACACAAACACTTGTAATACACAACATGACAAATTTAGTCAAGCAGATGAGGACAATGAGAAACAGAACACACACACACACAAACACACACACACACACACGCACACACGCACACACACACACATGCATGCACGCAATCACCCACACACACACACAAACGCACGCACGCGCGCACACATGCACACACAAATTGATTTGATATTTAACTCACCTCTGCATTGTAGAATTTTGTTTTCACATCCAGAGGCTTCAACACCTGAATGCAAAAATACACCGTTTTGAAGAAAGAGGAGAAGAATTCTTTTATATTTATACAAATGCGAGTTTCTCCCCCCAATCAACAGACAGCGCGAAATGCAAACAAGCACTTGTTTATTGTTAACCAGTTTCTTCACTTATGAGTTATGTTTGTCGTTTTCTCATAGCCCAAGCCATAGTGTAGAGTTACCTCCCTTGCACTACACACATTGGTCGACGATTAGGTTCAACGAATGAACTGCGAGGTGAGGAGAAGAGAGGAGAAAAGAGGAGAGGAGAGGAGAGGAGAGGAGAGAAAGGGGGGGGGAGGGGAGGGGAGGGGAGGGGAGGGGAGGGGAGGGGAGCGGAGGGGAGGGGAGGGGAGGGGAGGGGAGGGGAGAGGGGAGGAGAGGAGAGGAGAGGGGAGGGGAGAGAGAGAGAGAGAGAGAGAGAGAGAGAGAGAGAGAGAGAGAGAGAGAGAGAGAGAGGAGAGAGAGAGAGAGAGGGAGGAGAGGAGAGGGAGGGAGGGAGGGAGGGAGGGAGGGAGGGAGGGAGGGAGGGAGGGAGGGAGGGAGGGAGGGAGGGAGGGAGGGAGGGAGGAAGGGAGGGAGGGAGGGAGAGAGAGAGGGGGGGTGGAGGGGGGGAGGGGGGGAGGGGGGAGGGGGGAGGGGGGGGAGGGGGGGAGGGGGGAGTGAGGGAGGGAGAAATGATGGATCTTCATTAAACATGAGAACGAACCTGAAACTTGAAGAATTTCCTGAACTGGTTCCTATCTCCAGATGACGTGAGGTATGAGACGGCACACACCAAGCTGAAACAGACACGGCACAAACCAAGCTGAAACAGACACGGCACACACCAAGCTGAAACAGACACACCAAGCTGAAACAGACACGGCAAGCTCCCTCTGCTAGATTAACAGTAAGATGTTTTTCAACTAAGAATCGCATTAACAGTAAATGTTTATCAACAACATGAACAAGGAAGCAAAAGTAACATTAAACTCACTTAAAAGCACACCTACATCCTATCTCAACAACTAAACTTTCCCATTTAAAAAGAAAATATACTCTAGATTTGAAAAGATTGAACGAGATACAACTCTCTCCTACCTTCACACACTCCCCACACAGCTCACCTCCACCTCCACCCCTCACCCACCCCTTCAAAATGGTACATTCAAAACACAAATTTTCAAAATACGGAGTACTCTTTGCGAAAACCATTCCCAAGTCACAATCATAAACAGCCAATCAACACGCTGCACTGTGCATTGAAAAAGGCTGTACGATCAAAAGCAGGAAGTGGCGACGTACATGTGCGTGCCCAGCTCTTTGACCTCGTGGTGGATGACGTCATCGATGCTGTGATCAGGCTGCAGCTCTGGGATGGGGTCAGAGCTGGCACCAGACAGGGAGATCCTCTGGGAGCTCGTCTGCAGGTCCGCCTGCAATGTACGTCACAGCTTACGATAACTTGATGCGAGCAGAGATGAATCAAACCGCATGGATTTCACACTCATACTCATGAGATCATGGGTTCCAGCCCCCCTGAGATTCGAAACTTTTTCCGTCTGTCCCATGCAGGGTGTCTGGAACCGAGTTCTTTTCATGTAAGATAAAGCGTATCATTCACGCACAAATTTACATTGATTTTCAGCATCTGACAAATTATGCATCGCTAAATTATTGAGAGCATCCTGGTGTACAACGACCTTTGCCCTGCAAGCCAGGTGATATATTGCACCATCATTCAGTTTCTCCAAAAAGCATTTGATCGCCTAAAACCATCTCAGAGACGTGGTGATTCCAAATCTGTGCTTGATTTTCTTGTAGCTTTTTCTGTTCTGGACCCTTGAGGTGACAAACAAACAGAATTTTCTCATTTACACGCACACACACACACACACACACACACACACATACACAAACACACACACACACACAAACACACACACACACACACACACAATGCACACAAACACACACAGACTCAGAGGTTTAAGCATGGTTCTTTTGTTTCTATCTGGGATGGATTCGTGTGTTACTCAAAACAGATGGACATGTATCTGTAACAACGTCTTTCAACTTAAAACCAACGTAGCCCTCACATGGAGTACATCATGAATATGACCCTCTGATCATGTCACGTATGCAGAATTTTGGTTATAACATTAATGGATTTGATTACAAGGGCTCAATGAATTTTAATCTGTATTAATAACCGAATACATTTTTTCAAAACTGTTCAAGGAGGAGCTATCTTTTCATTTATGAAATATAATCACACCACAGGATTAAAAACACATCCAGAAACAAAAGAACTTTCAATTACAGCTTCTTATAACTCTTCCAGCAAGACCTCAAAAAGGTATGATTAAAGAAACACTTGTGTAACTTTGGTTCCATCAAAGAGAGGCAACTTTGCAAAGGACAACACAGCTCTTAAGTTTTTGTGTTTTTTGGGGGTTTTTTGTACGCAAGCCCCCTGCGAAAAAGTCTTTGACAATGAAGCCGATTCGCTCCTATAAATCAGAGGCAAGCCTGGGCAACAAAGCACACACAATTCGCTCCTATAAATCAGAGGCAAGCCTGGGCAACAAATCACACACAATTCGCTCCTATAAATCAGAGGCAAGCCTGGGCAACAAATCACACACAATTCGCTCCTATAAATCAGAGGCAAGCCTGGGCAACACAGCACACACAAAATCAGAGGCAAGCCTGGGCAACACAGCACACACAAAATCAGAGGCAAGCCTGGGCAACACAGCACACACAAAATCAGAGGCAAGCCTGGGCAACAAATCACACACAATTCGCTCCTATAAATCAGAGGCAAGCCTGGGCAACAAATCACACACAATTCGCTCCTATAAATCAGAGGCAAGCCTGGGCAACACAGCACACACAAAATCAGAGGCAAGCCTGGGCAACACAGCACACACAAAATCAGAGGCAAGCCTGGGCAACAAAGCACACACAAAATCAGAGGCAAGCCTGGGCAACACAGCACACACAAAATCAGAGGCAAGCCTGGGCAACACAGCACACACAAAATCAGAGGCAAGCCTGGGCAACAAAGCACACAAGCCTGGGCAACAAAGCACACAAGCCTGGGCAACAAATCACACACAATTCGCTCCTATAAATCAGAGGCAAGCCTGGGCAACAAATCACACACAATTCGCTCCTATAAATCAGAGGCAAGCCTGGGCAACACAGCACACACAATTCGCTCCTATAAATCAGAGGCAAACCTGGGCAACAAAGCACACACAATTCGCTCCTATAAATCAGAGGCAAGCCTGGGCAACACAGCACACACAATTCGCTCCTATAAATCAGAGGCAAACCTGGGCAACAAAGCACACACAATTCACTCCTATAAATCAGAGGCAAGCCTGGGCAACACAGCACACACAATTCGCTCCTATAAATCAGAGGCAAGCCTGGGCAACACAGCACACACAATTCGCTCCTATAAATCAGAGGCAAACCTGGGCAACAAAGCACACACAATTCACTCCTATAAATCAGAGGCAAGCCTGGGCAACAAAGCACACACAAAATCAGAGGCAAGCCTGGGCAACAAAGCACACAGAGGCAAGCCTGGGCAACAAAGCACACAGAGGCAAGCCTGGGCAACAAAGCACACAGAGGCAAGCCTGGGCAACAAAGCACACAGAGGCAAGCCTGGGCAACAAAGCACACAGAGGCAAGCCTGGGCAACAAAGCACACAGAGGCAAGCCTGGGCAACAAAGCACACACAAAAACCACAGAAGAAAATAGCGAACCCAAGATGCCACTTATAGCGACGTTCTTCGGGCGCTATTTCTCGACAATTTTATGTGAAATCAATTTGTTCTATCTTCGCTTGCTTCAATAACGAGCTGCGTCTTCCAAATTCGTTAGGTGCAGCCTGATTCCTAATGGTTACCTTAAGAAGCAAACTACAATTACACATAAATTTGTCATTAGACAACGTAACGAATTCCACATGGCGTCTTCTAATACCCCCTAGTGGCGAATGCCAAAGACAGTGGCGCCAGCCCTGTCTCATCACAGCAGCAATCAAGGACGGAAGCTTGGAACCATCGCCACGTGATCAATGGACGTTGTTTGTGGAGCCTGATTACTCCGTCTTTTTTGGAGGGGATCAATAACGGCCGCAGTAATACCATTAGTCTCCACGCTGCAGCGACAGGCGCGCATTCACCACGACCATCCGTCACGCGTCATTAGGCAGCACGGTGATTACCAAGATCCATGTCGTGACGGTCAATAGCTGGCAGGACCAGGCAACCCAGATCAGCAAGAGTGGTCTCCCCTACCGCAGGACGTATATTCGCAGGGGAGCCGTTGGCTGGGTGGGAGACGCTGATTCACGGCATCACCATGGAAACCCCATTAATCAGGAGGGAGATTGGAATAAAAGCTGCCTGACGGCGTTTTCACAGAGAGCTGTAAAATTTCGCGAAGGAGAAATATAGACTGAAGGGACGGAGAATTGGGTGGGGCTGGACTGGGGAAAAGGATGTGGGAGGAGACAGAGGGAAAAGAGAAAAGGAAAGGGGGAAAGTCCTTGTATCACGTAAAGTGACAATCAGGAAATTTACAGTCTCGTTCCCTTGATGCCTGGATCGCTTCCTTCACTAGTTTCGATTTGGGGTAACAATTTGGGATCTACATGCACTCTCTAATTTTCTGCTCCTGAAGTTATGCTTTAGATACGACTGACACCCCCACCCCCCACCCCCCGAGTTACATGATGAGAACTAAAGTGTTCTTTTCCCACTTATCATCACGGTCAATCATTTTCTATTCACAAGCAGTATGTATTTTTACACACACACACACACACACACACACACACACACACACACACACATACGCACACACACACACATACACACCCGCACGCACGCACGCACACACACACACACGCGCACGCGCGCGCGCGTGTCATTCTTTAAACAGGTCAGCAAGGTAACTTGGTTCTGTTTCAGCTCGCGTCAGCCAGCAAGGATGTCTCAATGAAGGCCTTAACAAAGGGCAGAATTCACAAGCTTTGGCACAAGAGGTCGCAGAGGGAGGAGCCTTCATTAACGTCAGTTCGAAAAACTCCTCCATTCCAGTCACCTTCGTATTTTCTTATCAGCCTTCCCAAAGATTATAAGAAGACAGGAAACTGTGGTGTTTCCGTTGTCAAAGAAAATACATCCGTGACTAAAAGGGTTTCACCCGAACCTTCTTCACCCACGACCATTCTGTCTAAAAGTAGATCTTGAGTGCTGTTGAGGCTTAGGATCGTTGTAACGTAAAGGAGGGCGGGTATATGAGATCAAACGGGGGGTGGGGGGTGGGCAGAAAAGTGAATTATGGGTCATCGTGATGTGTTGAGTTGTTCATATTTCTCAAGGACTTCTTATGCTGGAACAGTGATCCTCTTCACCGTATCGCTTGAAGAGTTGTGGGAGGTTCCTACTGTTTGGCTTCGCTATTTTGTAGCAGTAGCTGTGAAGGAACATTGAGAAGTTTTACCTGTATTGTTGTACACAAAAATGTTGAGGACAATTCCAAAGGTAGCTCTCTGTCTTCTAGGAAATTGCAGCCTCCTTGATTGAAATACATCTGACTTGGGAAGTAGGACAATCCGTTTTGTGGTTCATTCTGCCAGTTAGTCAACTGTTACCTCTGTTCTTAGTGCGGCTTGACGGGCTGTTTATCAGAACAAAGCAGTTGTATGCAGTCGTAATTGCAAGCCACTGAAGTGTTGCTGTGTGCTCAGTTCACGCACATTTGTGAGCGTGCACTACACATTGAGCAAACATCCAGGAAATCATCGGGTAGTTAGGTCCCGTGTTCGCGTACTTGTAGCTTTACACAAATGTTAACAAACACGGAATTTGTATTGAGAAACGAATACGTTTGGGGGAGGAGGAGTGTGTGTGTGCGCGCGCGCGCGCGCGCGTGTGTGTGTGTTTTAAATAATAATAATAATAATAATAATAATACAGACTATTTCTACGCACATACCTTCCCTAATAGGCAAGCTCATTGCGTTTACAATGAGAAAGTCTATACTCAAACAAAGCATTCTAACACTCGCACACTGTACAGTTGAAATAAAGAAAAATTAAATACAATACAATTAATTAAGTAGCAGGCAATAAACAAAACACGAAACATAAAAGAGGCGCCTTGTGAAGCACTTCACTGCTCGTCAGGAAAGACTGACCGGAACAGGTGTGTCTTGAGGGAGGTTTTGAACTGGGACATGGAATCAGAGTGACGGACAGGGAAAGGTAGGCTATTCCACGTTGAAGGGCCGATGTAAGAAAAAGCTCGCTGTCCTTGAGTTTTCTTTTTGCGACGGGGGACATTTAACGTTTCGGTGTCTGCAGCTAAACGGTTATTTCTAGCGGGGGTGTAGACAGTTAGAATTTCTTTGAGTGCGTGTGGTGCAGTTTGATTGAAGAAGTTGAAGCACATAGTGGCTAGCTTATACTCTATCCTCTGAGCGACAGGGAGCCTATGCAGTGCACGAAGGATATATTAGTTGACTTCGTCCTTTGTTACACTTTAGCCTGGTTTTCTCGCGCACAGTCATATTTCTTTTGGTTTTATACTTTCGACAATGATCGTTGGTACTTTCATGCATATGCATGATGGGACGATCCATGATCAATTATGATGAACACAAAACTTCTCAGCTTTTAACAGTGTTCTGCGCTGTTTGAAAGAAAAGACACTGTTACATTAATTCACTCCATTGATGATGATGATGATGATGACGATGATGATGATGATGATGATGATGATGATGATGATGATGATCATGATGATGATCATGATGATGATCATGATGATAATGATGACGATGGCGATGACGATGACGATGATGATGATGATGATGATGATGATGATGATGATGATGATGATGATGATGATGATGATGCTGCTGCTGCTAACAAAAAAGAAAGAAAACAAAAAACAAGATGACTTTCTGTGTTATTACTTTAAGAATATTTCGATGCCTTTCGGCAACTTCTTCAGCAAAGAAAAAAATGGCGTCAAGATGATGATGATGATGATGATGATGATGATGATGATGATGATGATGATGATCATGATGATAATGATGACGATGGCGATGACGATGACGATGACGATGACGATGACGATGACGATGACGATGATGATGATGATGATGATGATGATGATGATGATGATGATGACGATGAATAAAGTTTACGGCCTATCAGCATTCAGCTTTCTTGTGATATCTAAGGCCATTGATCACCACCAAAAAAAGAAAACCACTAGAGCTGTGTGTTTCGAGTAAGAGCACGTTAGGTTTCGATTTCCCAAGTTATTCGCCTTTAACGAATCCCGTATGGAGACGAAGTTGGTCTATTCTTGCCATCAACCCACAGGGGGCGGTAAGACAGGACCAAGACGCCATCTGAACTCTCAGGTCTTCCAGTGGCACTGGAGGCTCCCCCTCCAAGCAACCTGCTCCTACAGCTACGGGCTGACCGATACGAGCGATGTCAGGTGCGATAACAACAGAGGTGACAGCTGGACAGGATCTGCTCTTGCAGCAATGGATGGAGTGCTGCAGGCGATGTCAGGAGCGATAACGATGGAGATGGCCGCTGGTGCCAGGGCGCCAGTGGTACAGCGCCGTTAACAACGTATCGACCAGTGAGCGAAGGGCGATTAGTCCTTGCCACTCCCCAGCCTTATCTGCCTCGGCGGCGCTTCTCCAAGAAGGCTTGCATCCGCCATGCTCCTGGCCTCGTCTTAGGCCGCGCCCAAGACCGCGCTGGTTCTCAGAGCATTCATTTGAATCCAGCAGTGTGGTGGAGCAGTGCAAACAGCGGTAGCCGTATCGCGAGTGTAAATGAGCAACTTTCAATAATAAGCGGTATCTACAACGCCCAGCATTAGGCGTTCCGTCGATGGAGCTGACGCTAAAGTTTGGAGAAAATAATCCTAGCATGTGGCTGTACCTGTGGCATTGAAAGCTGATTGATCCAGCGGTTAAAGTATACCAAAATGATGAGTCAGCGTGAATTCAACAATGACAGTTTCTGCTTTCTTTGTTGTTGTTGCTGTTGTCGTTGTTCTTGTAGTTATCGCTTACGACTTCATCTGCGGATAAAATCCTTCCCAGAAGGAAGAGATTGAGTTTCCTCAACTGAAAAATATTTCTCCACCTCATCTTCCTGTAGTCTATTTTCCATGCGATGATCACTGGTCAATAGTTGTGTTGTGATCATCCGGGGAAAAACACACACCACACGTTGTTTGCTCATAAAAATATTATCGTTCGAACAAAAACGGTGTTTGCTCATTGAAATATACATCCACATCATCAACAGCAGAACTTCAACTGTACGTACCATGACATGAGCAAGACCAGCCCTTTTCTCAAGTAATTCGACACAAAAAACTAACTTCTTATTTATCTCTTCTAGCAGGCGACAAAAGCTAATTTCGTACGTGAAAACTATGCTGCGTTAAATAGTTTTATATTCTTTCTCCATGAA
>JAWQFJ010010002.1:7500-10000 GCA_034096865.1 Theodoxus fluviatilis | reverse complement strand
TGATAGATCTCTGAATGTTGGCAGTTATCACTAGCAACCTGGCTTTCATTAATCAATTCTTTCTCGCCTTTTCTCCCCCCCCCCTCTCTCTCTCTCTCTCTCTCTCTCTCTCTCTCTCTCTCTCTCTCTCTCTCTCTCTCACACACACACACACACACACACACACACACACACACACACACACACACACACAAACACTTCATTTCACTTTCACTTCACTTCACTTCCCTTTGGCATCGCAGTCTCGGAAGACCATCAGCGCGCCCCATGGAGATCTGAAGTGTTGGTCGAACCTCTGCAGCGCCGGCTGTGGCTGTAGAGGCCGATCCTTGAGCGGCAGTCTCTGCTACATACGCACACACACACACACACACACACACACACACACACACACACACACACACACACACACACACACACACACACAGAACCTCCAAGCAGAATTCCCTAAGGTATGCATATATTTACACAGAAAACACCTCCTGTACAAATATGTACATAGTCGCCTCTCCCCTTCATACCACCAAAGCATAGGAGTGGGGGATTCGACTTCTGGGGATGAAAGGTTCCATTTTCCATAGAACGTCCATGCTTGTTATGGACAGGGCTGTCCTAAAAGCATCCTACAGCTGCAGACGACTCCTGCCCATCCAACAGCCTGAGGCAATGGGGAAGTCACGTTCCAAAGACAGGTCTGACCCCGGTTCACCACAGCAAGCAGTCTTCTTCATCCCAGAGGCTGAGAGTGGCTGTCTGTTTTTGGCAATATACTTTTTTCTGACTGGCGCTACTCACAACGGACGAAAACTCATTAGGCGAACCAGAGCACTTTATTAAATGAAAACAAATCGCAAACGTACCCGATAAGCATCGAATTAGATCTTTCTTTCCGAGGCCAAAAGTAACCGGCAATTAACGATGCCAAATGTGGTTCATTTCCATTCAATAAGATTTTATTTAAAAAAGAGAGGCACATGACTCAACGATGTTTGTAGAGTTCTCTTATCAAAGTACTGCCCCCTGTGGGTTCGGGGTAAGAATTGACCCACCGCGTCTCCCTACGCGATTCGTAGGAGGCGAATAACTAGGGACACCGTGACTTGATTAGCGTTTACTCTTAACTGTTCAAGTGATTTTCGTGCTCAATGGCCTTAAATAGCCTACAAAGGCTGATGGGCCGTAAAGCACAATCCATCCATCCATCCATCTCCCTGTGGGTTCGGGGTAAGAATTGACCCACCGTGTCTCCCTACGCGATTCGTAGGAGGCGAATAACTAGGGACACCGTGACTTAATTAGCGTTTACTCTAAACTGTTCTAGTGATATTCGTGCTAAATGGCCTTAAATAGCCTAAAAAGGCTGATAAGCCGTAAAACACTATCCATCCATCCATCCATCTTATCAAAGCACTAAGCACTCTTCACATAAGCTCACGCTTCTTGACTCTCCTAACTCATTCACACCCATCTCTTACCAATTCACACGACAAGCTGTTTATCTTTAAGCGAAAATAAGATTCCTGAAACAGAAAGGAACTTGTTTTCACCTGACCTGGAAACAAAAAAGCAGAGTCATCTACAATTAAACCATTCTACCTTGAAGTGACTCATCACAATGCCATTAGGGATTCTCCAAGATCTCCCGACATAGAGGACAGTCGTGGACAGAAGGCAGTCCGACAACATCCCACACTGGGCCGAACTAGAAACAACCTCGAAAGCTATGTGAAGCTCTCCCCACTGGGGAATTAGTTTTCATTCTGACTAACGAGAAGAGACTCAATTCTCTTATCTTCTTTCGACACGGCCTGAAAAATCATCGGAGCAGCAGAGCACGTTCTGCTGGCAAGCGGATTCGCTAAAACAAACTACAAGTTTCCAGTTACATCTTTTCACGCTTTCGCCCATACCGGAACCGCCTGTGCATGGTGAGCTTCGCTTCATCGTGACTTGGAATTGATCAGCCAGAAAACTCCTAAGCAGGGATTTTGTTTTCATCGACGAAACTGCCAGGAACCCATTCCACGGGTTGAGAGGGCTCGTGCTCCGCAAACTATCTGGAAAGGCGTCTCCAAAAAGGAAAGTCTCACCCTGGCCCGAGTAGGAACGCCCAGCTTCGATCTCAGACGTGGACGTGAGGCTGAGGAAATCGGCAGACCGGGCTCCATTCATGCCAACGCCATGCTTATCTGCTGACTTTTCCATTCGGCACTGATCCCCACCCTGGAAGGCTGGGATGGGGGCTGCCGCTCTACGTGACCGGGTCTTCCTTTCCTGGTTTGCCTTGGCCCCAAGGTCGGACTCTGGCTCCAGTCAGTCCCAAACTGAATGGTGGCCACAAAGCTCAGGGACTCCACCGACATGGGCAAAAGCTTGGGATGCTTGGAAACCAGGAAAAAAACAACCTGACCCCGACTCAACTGACTCCATCCATTATTCCAACATCCCCATAACCGTCTTTCCCCAAAAAGGACTAAGAATGTTGATAAAATCATTTCGG
>JAWQFJ010010002.1:0-2500 GCA_034096865.1 Theodoxus fluviatilis | reverse complement strand
AATTACTACTCCTTGTCCATCAGGCTCTAAAATAAAATCTTGTCTCTGAAAGAAAAGAAAAAACACCCACTTTTGCCAGCTTCAGGAAATCTATACACAACAAACATGTTTCAAATCTGTGATCACATGTCGAATAGATCAAATACCCTATCTTCGTTTCGTTGTCTTTTTGTGGATGTGTGTATAACCAGTCTCATGAAACAAGGCAAACTGTGATGCAAGACACTCAACATTTGTTCCTTTACCTTCATGGAGATTTCGTAGCAGACTTGGTTGCTGTCGTTGTGGACACTGATGTAGCTGGAGAAGGTTTCTCCAAGAAATATATTTCTGAAAATTGTAAAAGAGAAACCCCATACTGTAAAAAGCATTTATAATGGAATTAATATTTGAAAACGCCCAAAACGCTCTTTCAACAGATCACTTTAAGACGGAAAAAGAAAACAGGAATCTCGATGACGAGCACCCCTTTGGTTATGTGGTCCTCAGCACTACCACCCTGTCGACGCATACATAAACCATCCAAGACGAACGTGACAAGCAAAGTTCCAGTCTCAGATCCTGCAGTCTCTCTCGCCATAAATACTTCATACAAAACCTTTCGATCTTCGGAACAACTGTGCATCAGGGCGGAATGCTATACATGTGTATTGCTTTTTTTCAAAACTCTGATTTACCACCACTCCTTACGTAGGGTCTGGAAGATCACGCTAGAGTACTCTTACTACAAATACATCACGTGGGGTTACTCCAACGATATAATCCTTGCTCCCTTTAGACTTCGCCCCCCCCCCCTCTCTCTCTCTCTCTCTCTCTCTCTCTCTCTCTCTCTCTCTCTCTCACCGAAGATGAAAAGCATTTGCTGTGAGACTGCAGCGCTTATAACAAATTAAGAGGAAAATAAATTTCAAAACATTGACAGATAATGCTGAGAACATACAGCTTATCTTCTGGAAGAAACTAACATACGGGCAACGCAAGAAATTTTAATGTACATTTTCTATGCCATGCAACTCAGAGATGAGAAAAGTATATCCAGTACAACATGATTATTATTACTCATTCTCCTCTCTTAGTGCATAGTTGATGACAGAGCTGTCACAACTCTGACAGGTGTACAAACGACGGAATAACATTCATACAATTGTTTCGTTGACATATCTGCTCACCTGTATTCGAATGAGCAGTCGGCCTGGAATAGAATCGTTCAAATCACACTCTCTCTCTCTCTCTCTCTCTCTCTCTCTCTCTCTCTCTCTCTCTCTCTTTCTTCCTCGCTTTTCTCTCCTACCTTTCTCTCTCACTCTCTCATTCTGGAGCAAATCCTCCTGTGGGTTACAGTACCTTGAGGCGTAGTGTGGACTAAAGTTGAAGGTTTTTGGCCTACTAAGATACGGAAAGGCACCCTACTTCTGTGTTCATTAAGTTGCATTGCAGATCTAGAGAATGTCTCCATCAACTATGGCAGTATCAACAGGGATCATAAACGGCTTAACTTGAACAAGGCAGGGTCAAGTAGCATTACTACTTACTTGGCGATTTTCTCTTCTAGAAGTCTTGGCACACCTTTGCTCAAGCTACAAGAAAAAGCACTACTCATTCTGAGTTCCAAAACTAGCAAACATCATTTTCCACTGGCATGAAAAGTTCTGCGGGTCGAAGGGAATCCATCAGGGTATGACCTTTACTTTCATAATTGGCATTCCCAGAGCCATTCGCTATTGTCGATTCACAAAAGGTTGCTGCTTGCTTACTACCCTCATTGCTGATGTGAGTCATTATGAGAGACAAGGCAGACATTAGTCGCAAAATACACAAGCTTGTTACCGGTCGACTATTAAGTGTATAAATCTTTATCTTTATCACTATCGGAAATTAGCATTTCTATGCCACTTCACCCGTGGTCATTTTCAATAACAACTCAATGGTCAAGATATGTATATGATTTTCGACAATGTATATATGTGTAAAAACAGTATATGTCATGCAGAACACAACTGTAAGCCGCAAGCAGCCATTTCATTTATGAATTTTAAAAGTCAACGTCAAAAAGTAGTAAACAAAACCAAATTAAATTTCCATTTAATTGTCCCCAAAATATATAGTTTCAGCCAGCAGCAATTTTTACAATATGCTCGCAAAGCATGGCAGCATAAAAACAAGAGAATCGTTTTCTCGGTAAAGGAATGATACTCAAAGAAAGAAACATGAATCGCCTAATCATTTAAGCTCCAGGGCTCTTCTGACAGTGACAAGCTCGCAGTCAAATCCTCGATAGGCATATATGAGCTTCGTAAGATATCTTGGCGCCTATTCGTATGCCTATCATAGGCTATAATGCAAACATAATAAGCATGCATGTTGATAAGAAATTAGAATCTACATTTCAATAAAACCAGCAGCAAAGGTGAGCTCAGACTTCCATAGAGAAAGAACCAAATTCAGTTTTAATCAATCTTTAAAGAGTTCCGCTTGCATACTCTGTTCGTTTGGGTGTGAG
>JAWQFJ010010000.1:92500-98975 GCA_034096865.1 Theodoxus fluviatilis | reverse complement strand
TTTTTTAATTTATGTTAATTTATGTTTGGTTTTTAATTTATGTTAATTTATGCTAATTTATGCAATGCAGTTGCATATCATTTGCATTAACATAAATTATGCAAATTAGTATGCTCATATATCATCACAACCCTAAAACAGCAAAAACCCGCACATATTAGTCTGTTTAACCACTTCCTCCCCCTCTCAGGGCTATGCGCATCTCACCCTTTGAGGAGGAGGTCATGGCAGGCTTCTCTACCCCTTGTGGTCGTTACACCCCATGTTGGGAAACCTCACCGGCGAAATCGAAATGTGAGGAACCCCTGAGGTGCTTCGAGCACACTGGTGATCATATTCTCAGCTAATGGGGTATGGCCACTCCCCCATTGCTTTGAACGTTTATCACCAGTGGGGTAAGAAGCCTTAGAGACTAATTGCCCGAGTCAAAGTAAACAAAATAGAAATCAGTATTTATAGGACATGGTTTCCTAGAACAAACAATGCCTGGTGTAACGATTGCATATTACTGCAAACATATGTTTTAAATAATAAAAATACAAACAAGTTGAGTAAATTCATATTTTTATAAATATCTGTTTTATTAAATAATATTGTGGTTTAAATATTAAACTTGTTCTTTTTAATACAATGTAAGTTTATGCTAAAAGGCAGTTGGTAGTTGGCAGTTGGCAGTTGGCTCGTGTGAGTTGTAGAGTTACTTCCCTTTGCTGGTTTGCTGTGTTTTTAGACTGGCTATTTTTACAACGTTTTCTAGATATGGGTACTCAATCTAGTTGACAATGGACTAAGTACTTTTTCATTGAAGCGACCCTGCTTTACCAGAACTCTAAACATGTAAATGGTCTTGTTTTTAGCGAAAATATGTGTTTTTGTAAGAGAGAGGCACAATTCGATGGCGGCCTACAAAAGCGAATTCCTGCAGGCCAAAACAGCGTGGTTTAGATCATGCAATTAAGCGCATTTTTTTACATGCAGTGTACTCAATCTAATTGAAAATGGATTAAGTTCATCCAAAATAAGGCTACCAGTCTTTGGCAAGACTCTACAATATGTAATTGTCACGTTTTTAACGAAAATATGGTTGCATTTGTAGCAATGTAAACCTTAGAGGCTTTCTGGATAGGATAGGCCGACTTGACTTGGCCTATTTCGCGCGCACGCAAAAGAAAGTGTGTTTGTGTGCCTGTGAGTGTGTGTTTGTGTGTGTAAGTGTGCCAGTGTGTGTGTGTTTGTAAGAGAAAGGCACACTAATTAAAGGCGAGGTGATATTGTCAGAAACTAAACTTGCTTGCAGCCTGTCTCCTCAGATTGAAAAAGTCATTAGTTGACCAATTAATTTTAAAAAGTGAGCAGCTGCCTCATTAGGGGTGAGCTGGCAGCCCTAATCTCTAAACTACTATTGTTTTTGTCACCAACGTCTTCGCACTGACCCTTGACGGAGGGCGTAGAAAATGGGACAAGTTTTGAGACGTTTAAATTCCCACTGTTGTCATCCAATCTTCTATGCGTCAAATCCCCTTGATGTCATTCTGCATGGAGTTCAACCCTAGGTACAATGAGCTATCATGTTGCTTCAATGCCGTCACGAAGAAATAAACGTGACCCATGAAGTTAGAAAACCGATGAAAAGCCAGGAATTGAGGTTTGGGGTCAACAAGGTCGTTTGTTAGATTTCGGCATAAACGTGTTGTTCAATACGTCTTCTACATAACTGTTTTTTAAAATTTTATTCAAATAAAGCTTTTTTGTGGTAAAATAACCGTCATTTAATTTAAAACCTCCCCTATTCACGAAAACTGTTGATGAGCAAAACCAATGTCGAATGAGCCTATTTTGAAAGCTTCGTACTTTGTTCTCTGGAAACCAGTCCATTGCAAAGCTAAAGGTAACTGAAAAAGGATAGCAAGTCTTTATATCCTAATCATGAGAATTGGTTTCATCGAAAAAAAAACTTCCGAATGTAGGTGAATTCTGTAATGTGAGTGTAAACAAAGTCGTGACCTGCAATTTCTTAGTTTTGTGAAATGTTTACAAAGCCAAGACCTTCAAAGTGCCATAAAGCGGCGAAATAAAAACATCTCATCATGATGTTTGCGCCACTGAAAAGTTCATGTTTTGCTCTTTTCAAATGTATGAGCGTAAACAAAACACGATTTTTGATCTTTTGTTACATGCGACGGGTTTTGTCCAGATGAGTCGCAAATGGTCCCCGCCCACACAAACCCAGTCTTAGCTCGCGCAGGTTTGGCGCCAAAATGCAGAGACACGTGATGGGATCAATCCCACTCAGTTGCATGTTTATACAGAGATACGTGATGGGATCAATCTCGCTCAGTTACATGTTTATACAGAGATTCGTGATGGGACCAATCCCACTCAGTTACATGTTTATACAGAGATACGTGATGGGATCAATCTCGCTCAGTTACATGATTATACAGAGATACGTGATGGGACCAATCCCACTCAGTTACATGTTTATACAGAGATACGTGATGGGATCAATCCACTGAGTTACATGATTATACAGAGATGCACCGCAGGAACACATGTCCTCGATTAATTTGTATGAAAATTACACTTAACGGTGAGAAATGAAATGTCTTCATACCTCCCCTCGGCTATGCAGCATTTGCGTAGGAAAACTTAGGAGACCAATAAATTCCAATTGCTTCTGGCGTGACACATCTTCAAGCAGGTACAACTTCTACAAGTTTGATTGCATAGTGTTTATATTGATACAAAAATATTCGGAAATTACTGCAGATTTTAAAAATACTTCCATTGCAACAAGAACAAGAGAGAGATCCATCCATCCATCCATCCATTGATCATCCATCCATCCATCCATCCTTCCGCCCATCCACCCACCCACCCATCCATCCATCCATCCATCCTTCCATCCTTCCACCCACCCACCCATCCATCCATCCATCCATCCATCCACCCATCCATCCATCCATCCATCCATCCACCCACCCACCCACCCATCCATCCATCCATCCATCCATCCATCCATCCATCCATCCATCCATCCATCCATCCATCCATCCATCCATCCATCCATCCATCCATCCATCCATCCATCCATCCATCCATCCATCCATCCATCCATCCATCCATCCATCCATCCATAGCATCTAGCTGTCCAGCGAAGAAAGAAACTGCAGCATTTATCAAACGCAAGATTAACACTTCGGCTGACTCGAGCATCATCATCCAGTTAGTATGTATGTATGTATGTATAATATATTTATATTGCGCGCACTTCCAGCCCAAAGGCTGCTCAGTGGCGCAGTGATCTACAAGCACAAGCCTTGTGCTGTATTAAAACAGGAAACACTTCACACAAAGCTTGTGCTGCCTGCATAACGACACTGAAGCCACCGTCCTTGAAAGAAGCGCGTGGCAAATTAGTTCCAACAACTGCTGTCGTTATTTCTCCCTGCTCTGACAATGAAAATGCATAATCGCGTCAAACGCATCTCATAGTTTTTTCACGATTTTCCGTCCATTTGTTCAATTGATCAAATTTTTTCCATTTGTGATAATTTATCAGTCGTGGTTGCATGACATGGCAGCAGCGGATAACACTCTAAACTACTTATGCTCTGGTAACTTTTTTAATATACTTGTTATTCTGAAGACTCCAACAGACATGCATTGACAATTTTCACATCAACATCACCGTCATAAAACTATATAGTTTTAAGAAACACATCTTGAATGAAACTAAAAATTAAAAATAAAACCATGCAAACAAACAGAATGTGGCTCTGGTAAACTGTGATCGTCACGAACTTCGCGACATTGGGTCATGCGCAGTTCAGACTTTGATGACATCCTAGGGAAGTACAGGTGTGTGAGTGAGTGTGAGTGTGTGTTTGTTTGTGTGTGTGTGTGCTTGTGTGTGTGTTTGTGTGTATGTATGTGTGTGTGTATGTATGTGTGTGTGTGTGTGTGTGTGTTGCCGTTCCCCTCTAGATTGCTGTCTACCCCCGGGGACTGAGGGCAAGAAGGGACCCACTGTGTCTTATCACGCGTTTCGTAAGAGGCGAATAACGAGTAGAGTTGTGACTAGACTTGCTCTTTATCTCACCATCTCTGATTAGAGTTCGTGATCAGCGGCCTTAAACAGCCTACAAAGGCTGACAGACCGTATGATTCCATCCGCTTATCAATCAGTTCCATCAATCCATCCACCATCCATCCATCCATCCATCCATCCATCCATCCATCCATCCATCCATCCATCCATCCATCCAACCATCCATCCATCCATCCATTCAACCATCCATCCATCCATCCATCTATCCATCCATCCATCCATCCATCCATCCATCCATCCATCCATCCATCCATCCATCCATCCATCCATCCATCCATCCATCCATCCATCCATCCATCCATCCATCCATCCATTTATCCATCCATAAATTGCTGTAGAGAGACGTACAGTTGGGTGAGGCATGTATGCGAGATTTTTCAGTAGCGCTTGATAGCGTAACTTTCTGACGGTTTTATAAAATCATTTTCAGTTACGTGATAGATTAATCTGGAGACTATTTTGCGACGGAAATTACACTGTCTCGGCCAAACATAGATTTCAATCTCACAGGAAGCCAAAAACCGGCAGACGACATGTTTATGATCGGATTGGAGTGTTGCTTTTTGCCACGTGATCTTTTTAGTATCGGTTTGAAAGAATGTTTTCAGTGTCGTTCCATGACCTTTAGGGACTTTTTTCCTAGTGGAGACTGTGTAAAACCTTTTCATCTTATATGTCAGTTGCAGATATTTTTAGAAATGAGAAGCATGCTTCATCCCATCCATTCTGCATTGGGGGAAAATGAATATGAAATCGTGAGTCGCGATTATTTAAACTCCATTCACTTTAAAGAACATTCGATCGAAAACTGATGATACTGACGTGGTTTATTGCTGCTAATGATTGATTTTAAGTGCAGTGATGAGCAAACTGAAACTCGTGCATTGTTTGAGGCAAAAATACCTGGCGTCAAGTCTGTCCAAAAAGTTTGCGGCATGCTGTCTCGAACAAAATGGTTCTTGAAATGTGTATATTTATGATGCATATGTGTGTATATATGCGTGCGTGCGTGCGTGTGTGTGTGTGTGTGCGCGCGCGCGTGTGTGTGTGCTTGTGTGTGTGTATGTGTGTGTATGTATGTGTGTGTATGTGTATGTGTATGTGTATGTGTATGTGTATGTGAAAGTGTATGTATATGTGTATGTGTATATGTGTGTATGTGTATGTGTTTGTGTTTGTGTGTGTGCGTGTGTGTATGTGTGTGCAAGTGTATGTGTGTGTGAGTGTGCGTGTGTATGTGTTTGTGTGTGTGTGTGTACAAGACAAACGTACTTGGTATGTCAGCAACGTTGTGTTGTGCAACCGATGTGGCATAAAACCCAAACAGTAGTTCAATCATAGCCCCCACACAGAAGAAATGTTGAGGGTTAAAGGAAGACGAACCCTACCTTGAAAGACGGCTTTCTAGCTATTTAAAAAAGCTTGGGAAACGAAAGAGGACCGAGCACGGCTAGTCTTGATGTAGGCATTTAGTTTATCACCTCTTTTTGTAAGCTTTCTATCGTATCCTCTCCCTCCCCTTCTAATGACCCTCCCCCACATTCTGTTCTCTCTCTCTCTCTCTCCCCCCCCCCCTCCCCCTCTCTCTTTTTCTCTTCCGACGGTGGAGTCTTTGTTCTACTGTAACGCTCTTGTCCCACGAAGAGGGAGGGTCAGTCGTCATGTCCCTCCCCTGACCACGTGACCCCAGCAACCTGGCCCTTGTATTTTTCGTGCGTCATCAGCTGTAAGGGAGAGAGAGAGAGAGAGAGAGAGAGAGAGAGAAGAGAGAGATAGAGAGAGTTTGAATCTTTTTTAATTTTAATTGCAAGGCCGACGGCCCGTAGCAATGGTACAAATGCATAGTACATGTTTGCAACAAATACGTGTTAACATGCATTTGAGCATATTTCTTTGTTATTCAAACAAAACCTTACAATCATGCTGGTTTCTCATAACAACAAAGGGATAGGGGGTTGGTGGGGATCAACACTTTAATTAATGGTCACTGGGGGTATAAGGAAGGGAGAGAGAGAGAGAGAGAGAGAGAGAGAGAGAGAGAGAGAGAGACAGAGAGAGACAGAGAGAGACAGAGACAGACAGAAACAGACAGATAGTGAGAGACAGACACAGACACACACAAATAGAGAGATACAGAGAGAGACAGAGAGAGAGACAGAGAGAGAGAGAGTGAGACAGAGACACAGGGAGACAGAGACACAGAGAGACAGAGAACGAGAGAGACAGAGAGACAGAAACAGAAATAGACACAGAGAGAAAGAGAGAGAGAGACTCAGAGAGAAAGAGACTCAGAGAGAAGAGAGAGACACAGAGAGAGAGAGAGAGTAAGACAGTGACAGAGAGAGACAGAGACAGAGAAACATA
>JAWQFJ010010000.1:87500-90000 GCA_034096865.1 Theodoxus fluviatilis | reverse complement strand
TGTGTGCGTATGTGTGTGTGTGCGTGTGTCCTCGCAAAAACATAAACGCTGCTCAGACAGAGCTACAGCCTCGCACCTCACTGGAACCTCTGTAAGGACATCGGCCTCCTCCCTGGCAGGAGAGGATGGTGCCCAGTATTGCGCTTCAGATGGGGAGGGAACATCGCAAGACGAGGGGTGCGATATATGAGGCTATTTCGGTAACATCATTCTATTTCCAGTCACTGCCCGAAGGCTTGCTGCAAATAGACAGAGACCCAGTGACACCGACAGAGGGATGGGAGGGGGAGGGGGGTTGTTCTGAAGATTTACTTACGCCAATGTCGACATTCTCCTGAGAGAAACTGCTCCGATAAACCAGTCACGTAGTGCAGACTTTTTGCGACGCGTCAATTTTTCGCCCATTAGAAACGCTGCATTCTTGTGGCGACTGCGCAGCGGGGAAAGAACATCACGTCTTGTTCATTTGACAGGCTTGGTAACGACAAGACACGACCCCTAAAGCACCTCGTGGAATTTTGATCTCAAGCTTAACTTTTCATGCATCAACTTACGACGGCTGTTCATTCTTTTTCCGTACCAATGGTTTGGATGGTAACCAACGCCCTTCGTAACATTTTCAAATGCATTTCGATAATGCTGTAATGAACAGAGTGGATGGTTACTCAGTTTGTGGCATCAAGAGACTGGATTGATGGGGAAATGTGTGGTTTTTTTAATGGCATTCAAGCTGCTTCTCAGATTAGATTCAAGGACGCACTAATTATAAGTTTGAGAAAAGTCTAGTGTCGGACAGTAAGAATCGTGTAACCATGTCCAAAGTAAAAATGTTAATGACTACATTTTCATATTTAAAATGTTCGCGCCTCTGACGTGGTTATTCAAATAGAATACCCCGTATCCATTATTCAGCAGGAATTGCTTACATGTCACAACAATCACGGTGTTTTGACGTTCGTACGGGTCACAAGATAGATCCATTTGTGAGACCAGATTAAAGTCAATAACTGCCATAGTTCTCTCAGTTCACCACGGACGACTGTCCTTTTTCTTGAAATTGAAAGAAGCCAAATAAATACCTTACATTCTGGACACTTCACTTTGATTCTACAACCGTTCCTGGAGGCATAAACGGCTTAAAACTAAATTCTTGTCCAAAATAGAGGTCAGGGTGAGAGGCTGTTTCAAAACGAAAACAACACACGGAATCCGAAGCTTCCTGCCTTACTGTGAAGGCACGGAGTTCTGTTGGCCAAGTTACCGTACATTTTGTCTGGATTGTGGAGTCCGTTTTCCTCGCCATCTGATATTTTCCCTGTGCGCCTCGCAACACGATAGCTACGGCTTCGTATCTCGATGTGAAGGGGTAACATCCGAAGACGCATTATTGTTTTTGACAGCTGTTTTCACGCCGGGTAGTGCAAAGAAGTCGCAGAGAGAAGGGAAAGGCGAGGACATTTGCTTATAGACTATGCATACCCCGTTATAGCGTAGACAACGCCAAGAGGGAGGAAGGAACGGTGCTGTAATTACAGATGGTAACTTTGTGACAGTAAGTGCAAAATTGGCGAGAAAACAAAGAGAGACTCAGCTTCATATGGAAACAGTAATCGTGCACAGATTTGAACCGCTATGTCCTATATTTACGTGGCACTTCAAGCGGAAAAAACACGGTAACGACTTTTTGAAAGGGTGAATGAAAACGAAGTGAAAAGCAAACACTCTTGCGATGATGCATGACAGAATCTATCTACGTTTAGGATAGATCAAGTAAACATGAACACACACAATTTTGCGAGATCAAACATGACGAGGCTGGTTGATTTCCTTTTATTGTGGAGTTATCCTTCCCTTAAAGGTTCAGAGTGTACCTTAAAGGACACGCAAATTTCACTAAATGAACTTCTCAAATACTTGTTACCTGCGTGAAAATGAAGAAAAAGAGTGGCCTTTCTCACGTCCAATAGCAGATGCATCGTTGCCTTGGGTGGTTAAAAAAAAGAGGTTTTGCTCTATTTCGTGTTGCGACCATATCTTCCATTGCATTTACTCATCACATGTTTTTCTTTTTCTTTGCTCTCGCCCACCTCTTTTGCCTCTCCTTTTCCAACCACTCCTCCTCCTCTTCCTCTTCCTCCTCCTCCTCCTCCTCCTCCTCCTCCTCCTCCTCCTCCTCCTCCTCCTCCTCCTCCTCCTCCTCCTCCTCCTTCTCCTCCTCCTCCTCCTCCTCCTCCTTCTCCTCCTCCTCCTCCTCCTCCTCCTCCTCCTCCTCCTCCTCCTCCTCCTCCTCCTCCTCCTCCTCCTCCTCCTCCTCCTCCTTCTCCTCCTCCTCCACCATGTCCTCCTCATTCGTCACTACCACCGTCACCTCGTCCTCCTTCTTGAGCACAACTTTTTCTCTCTCTACTACTGTACGTTTCTTTGCACTTTTTCATGTTAATCAGGACTGGCGATCCTACTGCTGCCAATGAACGCACGCAACCTGACAACGCATATAGAG
>JAWQFJ010010000.1:77500-80000 GCA_034096865.1 Theodoxus fluviatilis | reverse complement strand
TGACCGCAGTGGCCTCCTCATTCTCAGTGGCCAAGTCGAACTCAACCCCGGACCGATGGAGAGGGATGAATATGAGGAAATGCTGAGAACATGGACGGAGAAAGTTATCCAGAGGATCGACTCACTGGCCCAGGAAGTACGAGGCGTGAGGAATGACGTCATTACCTTGTCCACCAAGATCGACAGAATCGAGCAGGAGCAACTCCGCCTTAAAACGGAGATCAATGAACAGGACAATACGATTGACCTCATGATTGCTTGCCAGAAGGACATAGAAGGGCGCATTCAGGGGCTTGAGACCGCAATGGAACAACAGGACATCCGAGAGCGACGGGACAACGTCATCCTCTACGGTGTTTCTGAAGCGGACGACGGCAGCCAAGAAGACAGCTCGAAGCGCTTCACAGACGTCGTGAACGACGTGCTCGCTACCCCTCTACAAACCTCTGACATCATCCGCGCCTACAGGCTGGGCAAGCGCACGACAGAGAAAACTAGACCTCTTCTCGCCCGCCTTGCAAGATCTACCAACAAGACCGCCATACTGCAAAAGCGGAAAGAGCTGCGAGATAGAGGCTTCAGTGTCTCAGGGGACTTGACGCCCAAGCAACGACAGGAGATTCAGCGCGCTAGGTCACAAGGGCTCTTCGCCTACTACCGTGGAGGCGTGCTGTACACCGAAGCACTGCGATCGCGACCCGAGAACTCCAGACCCATGACCCGCGCCCTGGCGAAGACCGCAGGTAGAGCGGCTACCGGCACGACAAGCTAGGGAGCGGGCCAAGGCCTAGGCGACGACAGCACCAGGGTCGAAGGTAACAGAGACTCCTTCCAACTTTTGTCATGGAATGTAGATGGACTGTTCTCCAAATTTGATGACCCTGACTTTTTGCCGTACCTCGACTCCTTTGCGTGCGTTTGTTTATTTGAAACATTTGTTGAGAGGCATGAGTTGACTTGTTTTCAGTCATTCGTCGAGTTTGTGGCACCTGCAAAAAAACTTTCTGCTAAAGGTAGAATGTCTGGGGGTCTCTTATGTCTAGTGAAAAAAGAAGTAGCACATTTTTTCCAAATAGTTGATTGTGCATGTAACAATATTTTGATATTTCGGGTGGATAGGGTCTTACTTGGTTCAACTAGAAATGTTCTGATCGTATTTGCTTATATACCCCCAAAAGGTTCACCATTTTATGAGAATGCTGACGATTCTGATGGTATATGTCTACTGGAAAAGTGTTTGTCTGAGGTAACAGCTGATTATCCAGATTATGCCATATTAATATGCGGAGATCTTAATGCCAGAACAGGACGTTATAACACGAATGACAGCAGTGATATATTCAACATGACGACGGAGGTTATGAATGAGACACGACACTCGCAAGACAGAGTTGTTAACGAGTTCGGGCACTCATTGTTGGCATTGTGTACGGCTTACAATCTCACTATTCTGAATGGCTTTCTCGGAGAAGAATCTGGGAAATTTACCTACGTGTCACACTCAGGCAGTAGCGTAATTGATTATTGCATTGTGTCGAGGGATCTGCTTCAGGTACTCCCATCTCTTAGGATTGTGGAGACAATAGTTTCTCCCCATATGCACTTAGAGCTGGCATTTGCAGTCGGTTGGTCTGATGAAGTGGAGGATAATAGTCCAAGGCCGCACACAAAAATAGTTTGGGATGCAAACTTAGCAGACGAATACGTTTGTAGGGTTCAAGAATGCCTTACTCAGAATAACGTTAATAAGTTGTTTGAAGCAGGATTAGATGTAAATACCTCTACTAATATTCTAACACAATGCTATGTAAAGGCGGCTGATTTCCTACAGAAAACATGTTATGGGCGACGAAAAAGACCAGGAAAAGAATGGTACGACAAAGAATGTGGTGTAGCAAAAAAGGCAGCCCGTAAAGAATTACGCAAATACTTACGCACATCCCTTGATGAAGATAGACGCAACTTTCTGCTTGTCAAAAACAGATACAAAAAACTGATACGATCTAAAAAGCAAGATTATGAAATAACAGAGAGTAGATCTCTAACTAATAATGTCAGGGATTCCACAAAATTCTGGAGACAAGTGAAAAAGCTAGGCACAACCAGTACTGCGTCTTGTAGTATTTCTTTGCAGGAGTGGTACAATCATTTCAAGAATTTGTTTACGCTGGAAGATTCTGTGGCGACTCCACAAAATCAGGTGCTACTGACCCCTCGTAACTTACCATTTGACAGCACTGATTTGAATGCAGCAATTTCTCAAGAGGAAATAACAAACTCATTAAAGCATCTGTGTACTAGAAAGTCGTGCGGGAACGACAATATCATCGCCGAGTTGCTTAAGGCTACCCAGAATTTGATGATGCCATACTTGATTTCTCTCTTAAATACAATTTTTGACACAGCTGTATATCCAGAACTTTGGTCTGAGTCTATCATTGTCCCAATTCATAAACGAGGGTCATATGAAAACCCTGACAATTATAGAGGTATAGCTCTC
>JAWQFJ010010000.1:67500-72500 GCA_034096865.1 Theodoxus fluviatilis | reverse complement strand
AGACGTGTAGCACTTCAACTCAAATCGACATGAAGACGCAACTGAAATACGGGGGTCAATTCCATCCATTATGAGATTTTGACTTTCTGCCGATGAAATAGTGCACAAACCGCAGACGTTTACCCTCATGGCCGA
This sequence comes from Theodoxus fluviatilis, assembly GCA_034096865.1. Lineage (NCBI taxonomy): Eukaryota > Metazoa > Mollusca > Gastropoda > Cycloneritida > Neritidae > Theodoxus > Theodoxus fluviatilis. The sequence goes on along the minus strand of JAWQFJ010010000.1, from coordinate 72,365 downwards.
GATCACAGGTTTCATTGTTTGGAAAACTTTGACGAGTTCAAGTCCATGCTTCTTTTAAAATGTAACTAACCCCTCCCCCCCCTTCCTCCCCTTCCCCCTACCCCCTTATAAATCATTTTCGCATTCAAACCACATCTATCGATTCATCTGGAAAAGAATCAAGCAAAAAAATGTGTTGATATGTCGCTGATCTCAGGGCGTTAGACAACACTAGCCAGTAGGACACATGACTGGGGCCCTCAATGCCCCCTACATCCCCCACCCTTCCCCCCATCCCCACCCCCACCACCACCCCCACCCCCACCACCACCTCCATTCCCACCCCTACCCTACACCCGCCCCACCACCACCTCCATCCCCAACCCTTCCTACCCCACCCCCACCCCCACCCCACCCCACCCCAACCTCCCCCACCCCACCCCAACCCCACCCCACCCTTCATCAGCTGTAATCCCTGGCTGATAGGTTTTTGTGGTCTGCTCTGATAGATGTTCATAAATAGAGGGGTGTACAGTAAAAATGGGTAGTCTTGATAAATCACGAGCAGAAAAATACGGTGCGGAAATAAATTAGATATAAATGTGATGAGGTGCATCTATCACCGAGTGTATGGTACACCTACCGTGTTCATGTCATAAGGTGCACCTATCACCAAGTGTATTTTACATCTGCTGTGCTCATCCTCTATTCAGTTATCCCCGCTTCTGTCTCTCCCACCCCCCTATCCTGTGTGTCAGACCTCTCTCCAACCCCCCTTCCCATCCTTCCTGTAAGGCAAGCTGACCAGCTGACCACTCCGCGACCCCTCGTCTGCTGTGGTCTGATTGTGGTGCAGCTGCCCTGTCAGTCACTCCTTACATTAGCGTGACCCCTGGCTAGTGAGCCGTTCTCCCACTCTGGCATCTGAATTGTAACATGTGACTATAAATCTGATGTTTCATCTCAAGTAAGACAACCACTTGCAACGGCATATGATTAATTCAATAGACTGTGTTATGCTGACTGAGGCAACATTTGTAAGAAGTAATTTCAAAGCGAGTTCAATTAAGTAATCTCTGTTTTCTTCCAAATAGAAGCACGACCCAGGAGCCATGGTTAGGATCTCTGGAACAATCCACACCCTGGCTCCTGTGAGGTCCGTGCATCCACTTGATAAGGGGGAGACGGCACACAGCCTGAGAGACCATTTCACTACCCGGGTCCAGAAGTTCATTTACCAAGAGCTTGTACCAACGGCCAATAAAGAGTGGAAAGTAACTCGACTTCATCTTACTTGACTCCAACCTTACCACCGACCACCACATAAATATAAACGTTTCTTCGTGATCTTTTGCTGAACGAATCTCCAGTATGACAAGGACTGTGATGTGTGCGCCGTATTATTCGGATTGGACACGGACAACACTTTAAAAAGGAAATACATTTCCTGTATTTACATATCACCTGTCATTAGACTGTTCATGCTTCACAAGTGTCTATACTGGACCCATGGTAGAGAGCAGATGTATTGAGAATTGTTCATGTCGACCTACCAAAAAATATATCATCATGAACAGAGAGTGTCATGTTTACAATAGGACTCGTCAAATACGGTTTACTTAATTTTTTCAAACATACTCTGTGTCTTGTTTATTTGACGTAATTTTGGTCCAAACGGATTTGTATATCTTTGCCACGTAATAATTCTTTGATTTTCTTTTGGTCATGTATCTTATGAAATAGATATATTTGTACTTTTAAAAGAGGCACGTGTTGATAAAAGTCGTAACAGCTGAGGTTTGGATGAAAATAGTTGCTAGTGGGAAAATAAACGTGTCCGGTAAAAGGAGTATTTAAATAGTGCTTTGGTGGGAGTACTTTTGATGGATGGCACTTTCTGGAGAATGTTTATCTACAAAGCAGCAGACGAGAAGGGGCAAGGTCGTTGTTACGTATTTAGAAGAACTGCGCATGTGATGACTTCTACCGCCCCCCTTGATTGCTGGAAAATATATCTCGGCTGCAAACGGCCACTGCGTTTCCGCACGAGGTTCCAGTTACCACAGAGGATTAGGACGCCATTCTCGTCAGGCCTTGGCGTTGTTTTCAAACCACGTGTGTTTGGTGTCGCCTCCTGCAAAAAAATATCGCGACACTCGCAACAGGAGTCTGATCCGCAGCTGTTACATATCTTCTCAGTTGTTTTGCATCTGAACTTTTGTTTTCTGGTGAAAACAAAATGCGCCTCTTTTTTGTTTACGTCGAAGAAACACGACTTTTCCCTTCAACTAATTTTAGTGTACAAAGTTCAGTGCTCCTTACTTGTGTTCACCTGGCTCGGTTGTACGGAAGATAAACTTTTCCCCTATTACGGCAATTAGCTACTCGTTCCAGATTGTTTAATACGACAGTCACCTAGGTAACGCCGAAGTGGGAATTGGGATTTTCGCTCGAATCGCTTTCGTTGTTGGCTGGGAATACTTGACATCCGGTGATGCGCGCGCATCTCTTGTACACCAGCTTTCTAATTTTAGTCGCCAAAAATATGCTTGAGTAAGAAGGTATAGATGTTTGACAGTCATGTGATGCAGGCACCACTGGATGCTGAGTAAGAGGTAACGGTAAAGGTGTGGTTTTTATATAGCGACGCATCACCCATATCGAATCACTTCACACTTTACCCCCTGATCACTGGGCCCTTGATCCATCCTTCACCAGCACCCGACAACAAACACAGTGACATACTTTAAAGTCGCACATAGTCAGGTACCAGCACCACCTCCACTCCCTGTGCTTGCCTTGGGCAAAAGCTGTTGTTATTTGTTGACTCTAGCCAAAAAGCAAGGCTACAGCAAAATGTTGTTATGTTGTACTCTTATGTGGAGATTATCTTCAGCCGTGATAAGCTCCTAACATAACAACTGGCATTCTCTGGAGACAGAGATCAACTCCCCTGAAGACGGAGTGTGGCTGCCTATATGGTGGGGTGTTCAAAAACAGTCACACACGCAATCATCTTACCCACTAGGGTGATCCTGGGAGTGTTTAGCCCAGGTACGCAACAACAACAACAACAACAACAACAACTCCCTGTGCAGGATCAAAACCCGATTCTGGCTCTTGCACCACGACAACAGGCAGAATCTATCGCGCGCAACTGACCAATGAAAAGAGAGCTTACAAAAAGATGCCCGGCAAGTACCAAGCTACTTCGGTGCTCTATCTACAGGAGTAAAAGTATATATATATAATAGTAACATATAGGAAAATATAGGACCGGTTTAGAAATCTGGTATTCTGGTAATGCTGATCAGGTTTTACCGATAGCGCTCAGCTTAGCCCGCACCCGCCACCCCGCCTGACTAATTTAGCCTGTCCGGGGAGTTTTACCTAAACCCGGACGCGTTACTTTTTGTCACGTTTGTATCCAACATCAGCGTCGGGCCCTGGAGTTAGGGCGTAGGGACCACCCGTTGAGAGTCAAGCGTGGGGTGGAGTTACAAAATAAACCTTCACCCGTTATTGATAAAAACTACGGCTACGGAACCTGCCGCCATGTTGCGCCAGATTCTGCCTATTTTCACCCTCGCGCATGCAAGTGTTAATCGCACTACGGTGATCCATCACTGGTCTCTCAGTCACCGGTTGTACTCCTGGTTGGGGAGATGCAGTGTGATTTATGAAATTTTGCTCAAGAACGCAACTTCGGAGACCGCGCGTCTTGAAAGGCCGCAGCCACTGGCCACAAGCGACTGCAGGTTAAAGGCCGTCGTACACGAGGCGATTTTACCCTGGCAATCTCGCAAGCGTCATTGTGGCAGCCAGTCACGGCTGGCAATAGTGGAGCAAAGGCGTCAGTAGCGCTTTGCCGTTGGGAGATATTTTTGGCAGTCCGTGTGTGGCGTGTGGATTGCCTCATGTGCGAAGGCCTTAAACACGCTAACTACTCGGCCACAGAGCCTCACTACCTGACTAACTTATACCATAAACATCAACTTTAGATTTGAGTACATTGTATGCACACATCACTAATGGACGATAAACAAGGAAAAGTTAAAAAGCGTTCGAGCATAAGAAATTATGACTTGATGATTACTGTATAATAAAAGACGTAATGCTACGTCTGTTTCGATCAGTACCAGCAATAAAACGTGTAAATCTGAGGAGAAAAGGGTCTGCACACATTGCTTATAAAACCTTTGTTTAAAAAGATGACTGTTGAATCTGCCAATTTTTGTGTTCTGATACATGGTGAAGATTCTGACTCACCCTCATATGCGACTTTGTTTGAGCCAGCATCGGGTTGAAATACTTCTCAAGGGGAAGAGTTGGTGCTGGTACCTGAATGTGTGCGTCTGTTCTATCTGCAACTATGTTTGTAGTCAGGTGGCCGTGAGGAATTCATTATGCGGTCCAGTGCCCGGATGCTTAAAGTCTGAAGTGCTTTGAGACCCACATATGGGTGAAAAGTGGATCATATAAAACCACATTTTAACCTTTTTACTTTTAAATAAATTAAGATTTTGTGGAAAGATCGTTTTTTCCTCGGGTTTAAACATAACTTTTCAATGAGGCGGAGGCTGATTTTGGAGCAAAGGGAAGTGGAATACGAAAACTTTTGTCGAGGAAAATGCAAACATGAAGCATGCGCACATTGACGTCAGACAGGAAGCTGCGGAAGAGAGCCATCTCGCGGCGGATTCGAGTGAGTCTCTAGGCTTGACGTCATCAGAACTAGTATGACATTTTGTATTCACGTCTGAAACCGGATTTTCCCCGTGTTTACATCCCAGCAGAAAGGAGGACACAACAGACCACAAACCAGACGCAGATATGACGATGCAGGGTCCGACCCCTTGTAGTGGCAGCTTCCGTGACGGACTCTC
>JAWQFJ010010000.1:52500-62500 GCA_034096865.1 Theodoxus fluviatilis | reverse complement strand
AAATCTAGAATGAGCGTGAAGGAAATGGCGTCGAAATTATAGCATACGCATTTCTTTTCCCATCTAATCATCGTTTCATAACGTGTAAGGCCAAAAGACGACAAAGCAATAAATTCCGAGCTCTGAATACGAACGTCAGGGTCAAGAGTTTGTGTCTAGGACACAATGGAAGGACAGTTTGCTGCCCAAACTGAAACTGAAAAATGGTTTTGATTTTTCAACAGACTTGCCTGATCAAAGCCCAAAGGTTAGTGATTTTATGACATGGGCACCCATTTCGATCGGTGAAATGACACTACTGTTTGATATCTTTGTCTCAAGGCAAATGCAGTGCCTTTGAGTCCTACTTCGACGGTTAACGTAAAGGATTTGAGATAAACACACATGCAAATATTGCTTTCGGGAAACGAACATCCGTGCACCCCCATAGTTCCTTGTGACACTTCGACTCTCAAAGTTTCCTTGAGACACATCGACTCCCAATGTTTCCTCGTGACACATCGACCCCTAATGTCTCCTCGTGACACATCGACTCCTAATGTCTCCTCATGACACATCGACTCCCAATGTTTCCTCGTGACACATCGACTTCTAATGTCTCCTCGTGACACATCGACTCCCAATGTTTCCTCGTGACACATCGACTCCCAATGTCTCCTCGTGACACATCGACTCCTAATGTCTCCTTGAGACACATCCACCCCTAATGTCTCCTCGTGACACATCGACTCCCAATGTCTCCTCGTGACACATCGACTCCCAATGTCTCCTCGTGACACATCGACTCCTAATGTCTCCTCGTGACACATCGACTCCTAATGTCTCCTCGTGACACATTGACTCCTAATGTCTCCTCGTGACACATCGACTCCTAATGTCTCCTCGTGACACATCGACTCCTAATGTCTCCTCGTGACACATCGACTCCTAATGTCTCCTTGAGACACATCGACTCCTAATGTCTCCTCGTGACACATCGACTCCCAATGTCTCCTTGAGACACATCGACTCCCAATGTCTCCTCGTGACACATCGACTCCCAATGTCTCCTCGTGACACATCGACTCCCAATGTCTCCTCGTGACACATCGACTCCCAATGTCTCCTCGTGACACATCGACTCCCAATGTCTCCTCGTGACACATCCACCCCTAATGTCTCCTCGTGACACATCGACTCCTAATGTCTCCTCGTGACACATCGACTCCCAATGTCTCCTCGTGACACATCGACTCCTAATGTCTCCTCGTGACACATCGACTCCTAATGTCTCCTCGTGACACATCGACTCCCAATGTCTCCTCGTGACACATCGACTCCCAATGTCTCCTCGTGACACATCCACCCCTAATGTCTCCTCGTGACACATCGACTCCTAATGCCTCCTCGTGACACATCGACTCCTAATGTCTCCTCGTGACACATCGACTCCTAATGCCTCCTCGTGACACATCGACTCCTAATGTCTCCTCGTGACACATCGACTCCCAATGTCTCCTCGTGACACATCGACTCCTAATGTCTCCTCGTGACACATCGACTCCTAATGTCTCCTCGTGACACATCGACTCCCAATGTCTCCTCGTGACACATCGACTCCCAATGTCTCCTCGTGACACATCGACTCCTAATGTCTCCTCGTGACACATCGACTCCCAATGTCTCCTCGTGACACATCGACTCCCAATGTCTCCTCGTGACACATCGACTCCTAATGTCTCCTCGTGACACATCGACTCCTAATGTCTCCTCGTGACACATTGACTCCTAATGTCTCCTCGTGACACATCGACTCCTAATGTCTCCTCGTGACACATCGACTCCTAATGTCTCCTCGTGACACATCGACTCCTAATGTCTCCTTGAGACACATCGACTCCTAATGTCTCCTCGTGACACATCGACTCCCAATGTCTCCTTGAGACACATCGACTCCCAATGTCTCCTCGTGACACATCGACTCCCAATGTCTCCTCGTGACACATCGACTCCCAATGTCTCCTCGTGACACATCGACTCCCAATGTCTCCTCGTGACACATCGACTCCCAATGTCTCCTCGTGACACATCCACCCCTAATGTCTCCTCGTGACACATCGACTCCTAATGTCTCCTCGTGACACATCGACTCCCAATGTCTCCTCGTGACACATCGACTCCCAATGTCTCCTCGTGACACATCGACTCCTAATGTCTCCTCGTGACACATCGACTCCCAATGTCTCCTCGTGACACATCGACTCCTAATGTCTCCTTGAGACACATCGACTCCTAATGTCTCCTTAATACACTTTCATCCCCAATGTTTCCTTGAGACACATCAACTCCTAATGTCTCCTTGAGACACTTTCATCCCCAAAGTTTCCTTGTGATACATCGACTCCCACTGGTTTCTTGAAGCGCTTCGATCTCCGTTGATTCCTTGAGACATTTCGACTCCTAATGTTTCTGTGAGACACTTTCACCGCCAATTTTCGACTCCTACTGTTTTCGTGAGACACTTCCACCGCCAATTTTCGACTCCTAATGTTTCTGTGAGACACTTCGACTCCTAATGTTTTCTTGAAACGCGTCGACTCGAAGTGATTCCTTGAGACACTTCGACCCCCACTACGTCTTTCAGACACTTTATCGATACCACTACATCTCCCTCAAGGTACAAGGTTTTACACTTGGGTGGGGAGGCAATGTGAGTTAAGCACCTTGCACGAGAATGCAAATCAAGGATTGTGCGCAGCCTCGAAGGCTGTGAGTGCTCTGTCCACTGAACTAGAGCCCTGACTGAAAGACTCTAGAGGCTACACAACCCATGCATGAGTGGTAGACTTCCATGCGTGCAGCCTTTTCCATTATTGGACGAAAGACTGTAACCAGACACCCGTGAATGAACCCGTTGCTCGGTCTATGCTGCTCACCACCAACCCACCCCCCAAAAATGAAATCTGACACTCCAGTTTGTTTTTTTATCACAAAATTGGCAATTTTTGCAAGAGGAACGGGAGCTGTTGTCGCCTTTAAGTGCAGAAAGTCTCTGCCTCAAGTTGTCCTCGCACTCGTTGCCCTCGACAAGGCGCAGCACATGCGTTGCCTGGGGCAAATGGAGTATGACTGATGAGCAAGAGAAGATGGAATGCGATGTAGAGCTGACCCCGATCCCCATCAATGGCTATTTTGGTTTTTACAGCCAAAATGGAGCGAGGCCTTGAGAAGTGCACTGTTGTGGTGTGCAGAAGTCAGTCCTCGGCTCAGACCTGGCGATGGATCACCACTTCCTCCACTGCTCCGGCGTGGCTGCTGTGTCCTTGGTCATTTTCAATCGTAAAGTCGCTTTGAATACCGGACACAACAGCTACGTGATTCTTGAATTCAATGTCTTCTTCAGGCACGATGTAAAAGCGCGGTGGAAAATTGGGGTAGCATGGCTGAAATACTCTGGAGAAGACGTATGGGTGGAACGTTCGCGAGCTGTTGCGTCCGGTACTATATTTACCATTCCCTTGTTGTGCTTTTCTGTTTCCTTGTTTGAATGCAATCCACCTATTACAATAATGATTTACATGTATGAAAACATGGAGTATGCTGGGGTTTGACCAGACAAATTATATTAAGTAAAAATGTCATTCCCAGTCAAGTGAAAGTATAATCTCTCCCTCGCTAGACAACATGTTTAAAGTTGTACTACAACATTCACTGGTTACAGAAGCCCCAAAATAGAGTGGTAGGTTGAAATCATCACCATCACCACTACAACATAAAGCCCACCATCACCGTCATCACCACCACCACCACCGCCGCGACCACCACCACCACATCCACCATCACCACCACCACCATCACCACCCCCACAGCCACCACCACCACCATCACCAAACCACCACCACCACCTACCTTGACACCATCACCACCACCACCACCAAACCACCACCACCACCAAACCACCACCACTAAACCACCACCACCATCACCACCACCACCACCACCACCAAACCACCACCACCAGCCCCACCAAACCACCAAACCACCACCACCACCACCACCACCACCACCACCACCAAACCACCACCACCACCACCACCACCAAACCACCACCAACAGCCCCACCAAACCACCAAACCACCAAACCACCACCACCACCAAACATTAGCAGCAACAATAAGGAGAATGAGAACAGCAACGGTAATGAAGAAAACTCGCCAAAAACAGCAATCGTTTGTACCAAAACAGTTTATGGTGTACAGAAACATAGTGTTCCAGCTTTATGAAAAATTAATCATGCACAAAGAAAAGGAAGTGTCCACGTGAATAGTGCAATAGGTATAAGGATGCTTCAAACGGAAATACTGCTAATCCTTTTCATTCCACGCGAAAATATGCATGATATCTTAAATTATGTATTCATTACGTACAAATACCCTGACTAAGTCACTATTAATGTTATGAGCGAGTAAAGTATGGACTGGTTGTTTGGTCGAAGTCACGATGTTTTGTTTGTTTCAGTCAGAAAACTGTTCTAAGCTCCACCATTGTACTCTTCATTGGCCTGTGCGAAAGCGTTGGAATAAGCCTCGCCGTCAACTGAGTAAGAGTTCTTGCCATAGTTCATGTTTTGTTGTTGCTAGAATGGTCCATTATCTCGAACATTTATTTCATTTTTCAATTTTCTTTCTTTTTTTCCCTTCCTATTGTCACGTGGACTTTATTGTACGAGTGCATACCATCGTTAAATAAAGTCATTGAATTGAAATGAAAACATTTTTGTCCTTTCCATCTGCCCTTCTTGCTCTTTAGCCTACTGAGTTCATTGTTTCTGTTTCTCTCACTGATCCAATTTCTTCCTTCAAGGATTCCTTCTTTGCCAACCAATTCTCTCTCTCTCTCTCTCTCTCTCTCTCGCTTTCTCTTTCGCTTTCTCTCTCGCTCTCTCACACGCACACACACACACACACACACATACACACACACACACATACACACACACGCGCGCGCGCGCGCACACACACTCACTGTCTGGTCTCCCCTTCTTTCATTCGTTCTCAAATTCATGCATCCTTCAAACTAATCACTTTTCTGTCGCAGAAAAGCAGTCTTATCCAGCATTTCTCCACATGTGCCATTCCACAGCTCCACACGTCTCTTCGTGCTGTGGAAACAGCTTTTCTCGTCTCTTTCTCCATTTTCAAGGACGGCGTCCACTATCCAGCTCTTCAAAAGGAGTGGGCAGAAATCACGTGGTCACGCCGTGGGCTAAGTAGGTCGCGATGCCGAAACAGACCAATCCGCTAGCAGCGAGCGACATACATTTTCTGGGTCTCCAAACGCAAAAGATCACATCAGTCTTCCGCTCGACGTCACTTTCGGGGACAGTGCGCGCCGTCTGTCGGTGTCGCTGTGAAAGAAGACACCCTTTCTCACTGTGACTGAAGCGCGCCAGTGACGGGGAAGATCGATTTTCTGATTTACCTTATTTTCTTATGAACGTGGGTGGATCCCCGTGGCCCGAAGCAAGGCTGTCCATGCATTTCCATGTGGATGACATTTGGACCGAGATCCCAGAGCTGTCTCGCATCTCGGATCTGTTAAACTGCCCCAGTAGGATGGTGCGAAATCAAGGTTATCGTCTGAAAAGAAAAGCCCACAATGTTTTCAAAGAATCGTCTCAAAGTATGCAGAAAAGGAATTTAAACTGACAGGCTTTGAAAGAGGGAAAAAGGCACTCAGCCGGCGTTGAACTCATTGTTCACTGCACAAGTTCGCGCAAAAGACAAAACTGTCTGAGCGACCAAACTGTAGGTAATGGCTTCACTACCGCACTCGCCAAAATAACCATCACCGCAGCTGACACAAAGACATAACCTTGCTTATATGGATCTTGGCAATTTGACACCACTACCTCCACCACAATTACCACCACCATTGACAGCACACCACCACTACCACTACCACCACAGCAACACGACAACCACCAACACCACGACCACCACAGTCAACACCACTACCGCCACCACTACAATCAAACCACCACCATACCACCACCACCACCCTACCACCGCACATCTACAACATCATCACCATCACCCTACCACCGCACAACTACAACATCATCACCACCCTACCACCGCACAACTACAACATCATCACCACCACCCTACCACTGCACAACTACAACATCATCACCACCACCCTACCACCGCACAACTACAACATCATCACCACCACCCTACCACCGCACAACTACAACGTCATCACCACCACCCTACCACTGCACAACTACAACGTCATCACCACCACCCTACCACTGCACAACTACAACATCATCACCACCACCCTACCACCGCACAACTACAACATCACCACCACCCTACCACCGCACAACTACAACATCATCACCACCACCCTACCACCGCACAACTACAACATCATCACCACCACCCTACCACCGCACAACTACAACATCATCACCACCACCCTACCACCGCACAACTACAACATCATCACCACCACCACAATACAAAACAACACATCCACACCACCACCGGCACAACTGCCGACACCATCGCCACTACTCCTTTGCCGTCACTGCCATCTGTGGTGGTGATACTGCTAATATCACCACAACTGCTGCTACTACTACTACTACTACTACTACTACTACTACTACTACTACTACTACTACTACAACTACTACCACTACCACCACCACCACCACTACTACTACTACTACTACTACTACTACTACTACTACTACCACCACCACTACCACTACCACTACTACTACTACCGCCACCACCACCACCACTACTACCACTACTACTACTGCTGCTGCTGCTACTACAACTACTACTACTTCACTTATACTGGTACTACTACCACTACTACTACTACTTCTACTGCTACTATACTACTCTACTTCTACTGCTACTACTGCTATTACTACTCCACACTTGCAGGCTGGCAGACAGGCTGGTAGGAAAAAAGAAGTTTAAAAAACTAATACCTCACTTTATGAAACACGATCTTGAATTGATTTTTCTAGAAGCAAATAATACAACACACAGAAGTTTAGACTGGTTAATCTTCGCATTCTCTGTCAGTCAAGATCAAACTATTTTCACACCACGCTTGCAAATAGCCACGCTTCCATATTTGTCTTGGTTACAGTCAGAAGCCCAAAGTAAACTATTGCAAAAAGGGAAAAACTGTAGTTGACTGATTTCTGTTGCATCACACAGAGATACTAAGGCGCCACCTTGTGGAGAGTGCTGTAGGGCAGGTAACTTTTTCAGAAGAAAATCAGTCAGCATCCGGGCATCCCATGCTGAAAGTATTTTCAAAGCTGGAATGTTCACAGGAGTGGCGATGACCTCACACAGAGAAGACCATGTTTCTAGGAACGGCTTGATAACTTTGACGTCACACCCTCAATCTCATTGATTTTTAGATCTCTTTGACAACGCATGGATTTTTCCCTCTCTAATCTGACTTCACCCGCTTCACAGACACGCAAAGTACATTGCTTGTTGCAGAAAGCTGTTAACAGCTGGCTTGAAAACATTGCTGAGTAAAGAAGTTTCCAGTATTGTTATCATGAGTACCATGTATTTGAAACTGAGCAAGAAAACACATCTGTCAAACTGTTATAAAAGTTAGATCTTTAGGCGTTCGGATACAGCAATCGTCGTAAATATTGATACTGTGCTGTTTTCAATTTTCGTTGAACAGATTGTTGTTATTGTAGTAGTAGTAGTAGTAGTAGTAGTAGTAGTAGTAGTAGTAGTAGTAATTGCAGTAGTAGTAGTGGTAGTAGTATCAGAAGCAGCAGCAGCAGTCGTGGCAGTAGTAGTAGTAGTAGTAGTAGTAGTAGTAGTAGTTGTTGTTCCTTATGTCACTGCTGTTGCTGTAGTGTCGTAGTAATAGTAGTAGTAGTAGTAGTAGTAGTAGTAGTAGTAGTAGCAGTAGTTGGTGGTGGTGGTGGTTTTGGTGGTGGTAGTGGTGGTAGTTGTTGTTGGTTTTTTGTGTTTTTTTTATATCTTTATTCAGAAAGGGGAGTATACACATGTATCTGCCCAAAACTTTTCACAGCAGTAAAAAACAAGAAAAAGAAAAAAAGAGAAAAAACAAAGGGGAAAATATATATATTAAATAATAATAATAATAATAATAATAATAATAATAATAATAATAATAATAATAATAATAATAATAATAATAGTAATAATAAATAAATAATATATAATTAATACTTAGTAATTAACAATAAATAATAAATAATTAATAATTAACAATTAACAATTAATAATAGTAGTAGTAATAATAATAATAATAATAATAATAATAATAATAATAATAATAATAATAATAATAATAATAATAATAATAATAATAATAATAATAATAATAATAATAATAATAATAATAATAATAATAATAATAATAATAATAATAATAATAATAATAATAATAATAATAATAATAATAATTAATCATAATAATTAATAAACAAATACTCAGAAGAAAAAAAAAAAAAATAAAAAGGATACAAAACCTGAAGAATTGTACATAAAATTACATGCTGTAGTTATCATGGGGGCAGATGAGCATGGGTGATGAGATCTGGAATGGGAAGGGGAAAGAGAGAGGAGAGGGGGGGGGTGAGGGTGGGGTGGGGGGGTGGGGTGGAGGAGTTCAAGAGGCGTTGGGCAAAGGACAATTTCTTGTAAAGTTTATGGCATCTTTATTTATATTGGTAGGACTGGCGACCACTTGCTCTGAAGCTGTTCCAATATTCCATTTCTGAAAGCAATTCTTTCCTCAACGTTATATGTGTACTGAAGGACTTGCCTAAAGGAGTCAAATGCTATTTCATAATTTCGACACTTCGCTTGATGAATATACTTTTTGGCTAATATTAACATAAGATTTACAATAGGAGGAGCAAGCTTCTCACCAAAGAATATGGAATATTTACATATGGAAAATGTTGCCTTTCTGCTTTCTAAATATTGCTGTAGTTTGCTCCAGAAATCTTCTATTACTTGACATTCCCAGAATATATGTTCCTGTGTTTGAATACAACACCAGCAAAATCCACAAAGTGATGATGATGATTTTCCTATACGTAGAAGGAAGGTGTTTGTTGATGTAATCCGGTGTAAGAATTTGAACTGAAATGTCCTTACCTGAGTGTCTATTGTGCATTGCTTTGGCAGAGTATAAATGCTTTCCCAATCAATGATATTGCCCTCGAATGATTTTTCCCACTTCTATTGGGAATGAATGTCTATGTCCATGTTGTCAATTAGAACTGAGTAAAAGAAGTTAGTACATTTTGATACCTTATTTATTCTTTCACTAATTCTCTTACACTGACTTTGACATTGGTAGTTTTTTATTTTTTGCATCCATTATTATTATTATTATTATAAATCACTCTTTTTACCGCGCGATACTCCCCTGTGGAATAGACTTTTTTATTGTTTGATAAGTAAAGATATACTCTACATCCAATTTAAACTTTGTCTTCAGATTTAAAAAAATGAGTAGATCATTGTTATTAACAATATGTTTCACCTGCAAGATCCCCTTGTCAGCCCATTTTTTGGACTTGACTGGTACCCTGCAATGACATATATTTGAATAATACCACAAGGATTGTTCTAGTATATTGTCAGAAGGATTTTCTGTCCCAACAACCTTATTCCAGTGCTTCATTACATCATAAAAGAAGATGTTTTGAGGGATGTACAGCTTGAGGTGTTTTTCATTCAATGTTGAATTTAGGAAATTTTCTTTCCCAATCTTACTGAGATAATGTCTAAATGTTGTTTTCCATTCTCCCTGATTGTTAGAGTTGGTGTAGCGTTTTATCCAGTTTGCTTTAACTGCTGATTGAAAGCTTTGAACATCTAACATTTTCAAACCGCCCTTTTCTATCTTTTGACACATTACTTTTCGAGCTATTCTGTCAGGTTTATCATTCCACAAGAACTTAAAACAGTTCCTT
>JAWQFJ010010000.1:45000-50000 GCA_034096865.1 Theodoxus fluviatilis | reverse complement strand
GAGACAGAGAGAGACAGAGAGATTGATTTCAAAGCTAATAGAGTAGAGATGCACCTGGCAGGATCAGCCTTACCTGAGTGTACATTGACCCGAACCACGAGTGTGTGACCCCCCTTCCCTGTAATCCCCACAGGACCAGTGCCCTTCCAGGGTTTCAATGGCCTCATCTACCTGTTTATCGCAGCTTCCACTGCCAGTTGCTTCACAGCTGTCCGACAAATCGAAGTGAAGGCGCTTACTTTATGGAGCAAGATGAGAATTTCAAGCACACAAAACACACCATTCTTTGTGACCTCGCGTTGACCCTGGAAGTCCTCACACCAGCTTTCTTTCACCCTGCTGGTCCTGCGGGAACCTCCACCTTGGTTTTTATCACCCAACCCCCATCAAAGTGTTCCCGCCCCCTGCCCCCTTCCCGCCGCCTTCCCAGGAGCTTCGTCGTGCTGTAGAGGAAGCCCTGGTCGGCACTAATATTGCCCGACGTGACCTTCTTTCAACATTTCAACCAACCAGAGGCGAGGAAGCCGCACGCATGAGCAGTGAGAACTGGGTCACGTGAGGGCACTGAACCTGTCCCCACCGACCGAGGTGCCACGCGCGACCCACATATCGATAGCACGTGACTAACCTGGGGCAACCATCTCTTCCGGTGAGTCTACGCATGCACAGGGAAGAGAGAGAGCGCGGGAAACCTGAAATAAGGCTCATGGGCTAATGCGGGCAAGGATACAATTATGAAGGGTGCGCTTCGTTATCAATTCGTTTATTTAGTTTTGCATTCTTTTATTTTATTCATACTAGACCTGTTTGCAGTTTCTGGACTGGTGCAGGACTTAACGCCCCTTTTGCCTGGATTAGGGTTAGGGTTAGTGTTAGTGTTAACCCTAACCCTAACCCTAACACTAACCCTAATCCAGGCACGGGGCATTCAAGCAAAAGGGGCGTAACGTCTGTAACCCTTCTGGACCAGTTACAGACTCAGAGACTTGCGATGAAAAAATAAAACAAAATGTTTCATTTAAGATTATGATGATGCAATCTCTACTTTTCAGTTGTGGTACAATTTATTTGTGCAAAGTGCCCCTTTGTTTCCGCTATAAAAAATTTGTGCAAATGCTTTCAGTTTAAAGGAGAATATGCATTGATTTGGTTTATCATAACTCAACCTCTCAGTATCCGTTTTGTCTTTTGGAATAAAGATTTGTGTTTTGGTGCTAGGTAAAATAAAAAGTCCTCTTTTCTTTGCATTGATTGGATGTTTGCAGTAGACTTCTCTCGTCAATGAAAGTATCTACTTGTATAATAGGTATCAACGGTTGATTAACAAGTGCTTCTGCAAGTAAGAGTGACAAAGGAAATTGCTGTGAGGCCACGTGGCTGTCAGGGAGAAAGTGTGACTGAGCATGAGAAAACAAGGGTAAGGTACGAAAAATGAAATATTTCAACCACAATATGCTTTAGTTATTTGTGCATATTTGAGAGAAAACATCATGTTTATACAGGAAATTTGTGATTTTCTTTAGTGACGTAAATATCGGGAAATTATATACAGGTTTAGTACACTGATAACTTTACTCAACGTTTTCTTGAAAACTACTTTTCGCACTGTAGCCTTATTTCTCACGCTCGGTCACAATCATCACCCAACTGTACTCAGCCATTATCATCACCCAACTGTACTCAGCCATTATTATCACCCAACTTACTGTGCTCAGCCATTATCTCCGCTCAACTGTGCTCAGCCATTATCATCACCCAACTGTACTCAGCCATTATCATCACCCAACTTACTGTGCTCAGCCATTATCATCACCCAACTGTACTCAGCCATTATCTCCGCCCAACTGTACTCAGCCATTATCATCACCCAACTGTGCTCAGCCATTATCTCCACCCAACTGTACTCAGCCATTATCATCACCCAACTGTACTCAGCCATTATCATCACCCAACTGAACTCAGCCATTATCATCACCCAACTGTACTCAGCCATTATCTTCACCCAACTGTGCTCAGCCATTATCATCACCCAACTGTGCTCAGCCATTATCATCACCCAACTGTACTCAGCCATCATCTCCGCCCAACTGTACTCAGCCATCATCACCCAACTGTGCTCAGCCATCATCACCCAACTGTACTCAGCCATTATCTCCGCCCAACTGTACTCAGCCATCATCTCCGCCCAACTGTACTCAGCCATTATCATCACCCAACTGTACTCAGCCATCATCTCCGCCCAACTGTACTCAGCCATTATCTCCGCCCAACTGTGCTCAGCCATCATCACCCAACTGTGCTCAGCCATCATCACCCAACTGTACTCAGCCATTATCTCCGCCCAACTGTACTCAGCCATTATCATCACCCAACTGTACTCAGCCATTATCATCACCCAACTGTACTCAGCCATTATCATCACCCAACTGTACTCAGCCATTATCATCACCCAACTGTACTCAGCCATTATCATCACCCAACTGTACTCAGCCATTATCATCACCCAACTGTACTCAGCCATTATCATCACCCAACTGTACTCAGCCATTATCATCACCCAACTGTACTCAGCCATTATCATCACCCAACTGTGCTCAGCCATTATCATCACACCCAACTGTACTCAGCCATTATCATCACCCAACTGTGCTCAGCCATTATCTCCACCCAACTGTGCTCAGCCATCATCACCCAACTGTACTCAGCCATCATCACCCAACTGTACTCAGCCATTATCATCACCCAACTGTACTCAGCCATTATCATCACCCAACTGTACTCAGCCATTATCATCACCCAACTGTACTCAGCCATTATCATCACCCAACTGTACTCAGCCATTATCATCACCCAACTGTACTCAGCCATTATCATCACCCAACTGTACTCAGCCATTATCATCACCCAACTGTACTCAGCCATTATCATCACCCAACTGTGCTCAGCCATTATCATCACACCCAACTGTACTCAGCCATTATCATCACCCAACTGTGCTCAGCCATTATCATCACACCCAACTGTACTCAGCCATTATCATCACCCAACTGTGCTCAGCCATTATCTCCACCCAACTGTGCTCAGCCATTATCATCACCCACCTGTACTCAGCCATTATCTCCGCCCAACTGTACTCAGCCATCATCACCCAACTGTGCTCAGCCATTATCATCACACCCAACTGTACTCAGCCATTATCATCACCCAACTGTGCTCAGCCATTATCATCACACCCAACTGTACTCAGCCATTATCATCACCCAACTGTGCTCAGCCATTATCTCCACCCAACTGTGCTCAGCCATTATCATCACCCAACTGTACTCAGCCATTATCTCCGCCCAACTGTACTCAGCCATCATCACCCAACTGTACTCAGCCATTATCATCACCCAACTGTGCTCAGCCATTATCATCACCCAACTGTGCTCAGCCATTATCTCCGCCCAACTGTACTCAGCCATCATCACCCAACTGTGCTCAGCCATTATCTCCGCCCAACTGTACTCAGCCATTATCATCACCCAACTGTACTCAGCCATTATCATCACCCAACTGTGCTCAGCCATTATCATCACCCAACTGTACTCAGCCATTATCTCCGCCCAACTGTACTCAGCCATTATCTCCGCCCAACTGTACTCAGCCATCATCACCCAACTGTACTCAGCCATTATCATCACCCAACTGTACTCAGCCATTATCATCACCCAACTGTACTCAGCCATCATCACCCAACTGTACTCAGCCATTATCTCCACCCAACTGTACTCAGCCATCATCACCCAACTGTACTCAGCCATTATCATCACCCAACTGTACTCAGCCATCATCACCCAACTGTACTCAGCCATTATCATCACCCAACTGTACTCAGCCATCATCACCCAACTGTACTCAGCCATTATCATCACCCAACTGTACTCAGCCATCATCACCCAACTGTACTCAGCCATTATCTCCGCCCAACTGTACTCAGCCATTATCATCACCCAACTGTACTCAGCCATCATCACCCAACTGTGCTCAGCCATTATCATCACCCAACTGTACTCAGCCATTATCATCACCCAACTGTGCTCAGCCATTATCATCACCCAACTGTACTCAGCCATCATCACCCAACTGTGCTCAGCCATTATCATCACCCAACTGTACTCAGCCATTATCATCACCCAACTGTACTCAGCCATTATCATCACCCAACTGTACTCAGCCATCATCACCCAACTGTACTCAGCCATTATCATCACCCAACTGTACTCAGCCATTATCATCACCCAACTGTACTCAGCCATCATCACCCAACTGTGCTCAGCCATTATCATCACCCAACTGTACTCAGCCATTATCATCACCCAACTGTGCTCAGCCATTATCATCACCCAACTGTACTCAGCCATTATCATCACCCAACTGTACTCAGCCATTATCTCCACCCAACTGTACTCAGCCATTATCATCACCCAACTGTACTCAGCCATCATCACCCAACTGTGCTCAGTCATTATCATCACCCAACTGTACTCAGCCATTATCTCCGCCCAACTGTACTCAGCCATCATCACCTAACTGTACTCAGCCATTATCATCACCCAACTGTACTCAGCCATCATCACCCAACTGTGCTCAGCCATTATCATCACCCAACTGTACTCAGCCATTATCTCCGCCCAACTGTACTCAGCCATCATCACCCAACTGTACTCAGCCATTATCATCACCCAACTGTACTCAGCCATCATCACCCAACTGTACTCAGCCATTATCATCACCCAACTGTACTCAGCCATTATCATCACCCAACTGTACTCAGCCATTATCTCCACCCAACTGTACTCAGCCATTATCATCACCCAACTGTACTCAGCCATCATCACCCAACTGTGCTCAGTCATTATCTCCACCCAACTGTACTCAGCCATTATCATCACCCAACTGTACTCAGCCATCATCACCCAACTGTGCTCAGCCATTATCTCCGCCCAACTGTGCTCAGC
>JAWQFJ010010000.1:30000-37500 GCA_034096865.1 Theodoxus fluviatilis | reverse complement strand
GATAAATGAAACTGTTGCACATGAGATATCCGTGTAACTTATGTATCAGTCTTGTCGTACGTATAGCCTGACGTCTGTGCGACTTCATTACAAACAACACTAAAAGCAAAGGTAGATAAAGAGAATTTGCAAACCGACGAATCAGCCATACCTTGGTTGAAAAAAACACACAACAACAATAACAACAACAAACCTGCTATACGCCAGTTTTTGAACAGTCAAACAAATTGTTTTATGCATCTTTGTGGTGCTGTTTTCTCCTCCTCTCCCCTATCCCCTCCTCCCCCCCCCTACCCTTCTCCCCCTTTCCCCTCCCTCTCTTTTTATTCAACAAAGGATCTCTCTGTCGGCGAGTTCTTGAAAGTTCCACCTGGCGACGTAGCACATCGAGCCTTCATGTGCTGTGTTCCATGAGCATAGACAAGGTCACGTGGCTCTGGTAAAGGTCAATAGGGAGCAACTATTGGACCCGAGCATTTCATTTTTGGAACATTCCCTTCGTTGTCCTCTTGGCCACGGACGAGAAGCTCTCAAGAGACGAAAATTACTGCCGAGTTCTGTTTCCTTGACTGTGATTGTATTCAAGCTAACGGAATTTCTGTGTCTATTTTCAGTGGCTTGTGACTGTATCAGTGCATTTCCCTTCTGTATATGACTTAGGTGGCACATGAAGGGGTTGTTACTGGATTAATACTAACGAAGTTTCCTCTCTCTCTCTCTCTCTCTCTCTCTCTCTCTCTCTCTCTCTCTCTCTCTCTCTCTCTCTCTCTCTCTCTCTCTCTCTCTCTTTCCATTGGCGTGTAAGTTTTGTGATTTATTATTGTTGACGGATTTTCCCTTCTGTATATGTTTTCAGTGGCTCATGAAGGACTTGAAAGGTGCGTAGTTTTTCTACGTGTTCTGTTATTTTCTCATCCTTCGATTTCTTTTCTATTAGAGTATTAAGCATTTCCGTTACCGTTTTGAGTGTGTGTGCGTGTGTGTGCGTGTGCGTGTGTGTGCGTGTGCGTGTGTGTGTGTGTGTGTGCGTGTGTGTGTGTGTGTGTGTGTGTGTGCGTGCGTGCGTGTGTGTTTGTGTGCGTGTGTTTGTATGTGTTTTGTGTGTGTTTTTGTGTCTTTTGTGTGTATTTGTGTTTCGTGTTTGTGTTTGTGAATATATGCGGTTGTTTGTGTATGTATGTGTGTGTGTGTGTGTGTGTGTGTGTGTGTGTGTGTGTGTGTGTGTGTGTGACACTACTTTAACAAAATTCCTTCTATGCTTTTTTTCGCATACCGTTCGAATTGAAGAGGTGACACTGAACTGAAATGCTTATGCTGAGCAGACGGCCTGGTAGACAACACTAATTTATTCGTCTCCCCGCACCACGATTATTTGGTATTATAACAAACGTAGCAATAGCAGCAGCAACAACATCAACAACAACAACAGCAACAACATCGAAATGTGTTGACTGATGTATCCATTTAGTATCACACATTGAAACCCATGGTCTTCGATGGTGATAAAACTGAAACCTTCAATGATTGAAATCCATCTACCATTTCTCATTGTAGCAGTCTCCCCTCTCTTCCTTTTTTAATCCTCCCTCGTTGTGCCTTCCCCCTCTCCATCCGCACCCCCACCCCCACCCCCACCCCCACCCCCATCCCTCCTCCTCCAACGCCCCTTCTTCCTTACCCAACGTTACGACAGCACAGTACAGCCTCATCATGGTAATAGTCACATGGATCCATGATGGGTTGATATGACCTGCTGGCACACTACATCTCCGATAAGTTTTACAGCAAAAACCATCAGGTGTCAGGAGTAGTCCGTATCATCGTGTGACATCATCCTTTTCATAACAACCGCAGAGATATAATTTGCTTTATTCAGATTAGAACATGTAAGACTATGTAAGCCATATGGGCGCACTTATCGCGAATGTAATAGAGTGTTGCGCTGTTGTTAAATATCTCTTTATGGGTGACCGTGTCAAAACGTGCCGTCACTATCAGATTTACCAGATTTGACCGACTGACCGGGCAACCAGAATGAACGATGGACTCGCACAAATGAATGCACACTTGTCCGTGGACAAATTGCGAATGAAATGATGCGGGCACAGAGAATCCACTGTGAGTCCTGTTCTAAACCACAGACAACTTCACCGCAGTGCACTAACTAGTCCTCAACGCAGGAAATAAACAAACGAGTCAGTGACTCGGTGAGTGAGCGAATGAAAAGTAAAGTTAGAGAGCAAGGAGATGAATCATTAAGTGGAAGTGAACAAAAATCGGTCAGAGGGTTGAAGAATTTTGGATTATCAATCCACCAAGGAGATGAGTTGATGAAATTCCAAACGACCATGCTATCATATCTCTTCCCTTGGAAATTCGAAGTTATTCGAAGGGACAGTACTATTTTGCCAAGCATGGACTGTTTTGTTGTGTGCCACTTCAAGGTGCAACATCTATTACGAAGTCATTGCCAGTAAACAAACTTGTGATTGATCTGACATGACCTCAGGCTGCTCCACAAAGTTCCTAGTGATGATGTAGGACAAAGCGTTGAGGCATCTCATGAACACACTCTTACAAAAAGGAATATCTGTTGTATGACAATTCATATTCAGTCTATCCAACTATCTACCACCACCACCACCACAACAACAACAACAACAACACACCACCACCACTACCACCACCACCACAACACACACCACCACCACCACCTCAACACACTACCACAACAACACACCACCACCACCACAGAAGAAAACTTGCACAACCCAGTGTTTAACCGAAATCTTTGAAGCCATAGAACTGTAAAATTCTACCTCTTTATCAATACATGTCATCGCTATCGTCAGTGGTAAACCTGCGATACATTTCGCTTTCATTGGACTAAGTGCAAAAATGAAATCAAACTGATGAAGTGGAGATTGGAAGTGGGTTGGTAATATAAAAAAGGGGTGGGGAGGGAGGGGGGGGGGATGTGGGTGAGAAAAGGTGTGAAAATCGATTGTTGGTCTGGCAAGCAAGCAGTGACGCTGAGTCTTCGAACAGATGAAATGATGCAGTACCAGAATACGTGTCCCAAGACAAATTTTTAATATATGAAAAGTTCACAGTAAACCACATAAGGGTCAAGTATTCAATGGACACTCATCTAGACATGTTTTATGTTCTTGATGTTATTCACGCTAGGCGTGAGAGACAAAGGTCACTGGGTCAGAACTGAGAAGTGCGTCAGTGTTTAATTGGTTCATGACTGCAATAAACCTCCATGTGTCACCTGAGCACTAACGCAAATTGATATATACATATATCACACTAAGAGAGAGAGAGAGAGATAGAGAGAGAGAGAGAGAGAGAGAGAGGGAGGGAGGGAAGGAGAGAGGGAGAGAGAGAAAAGACAGAGAGAAAGAGAGACAGAGACAGAGACAGTGAGAGAAAACAGAGAGAGACAGAAACAGAGAGACAGAAACAGAGAAAGACAGAAACAGAGAGAGACAGAAACAGAGAGAGACAGAAACACACAGAGAGAGACAGAGAGAGAAACAGAGAGAGCAGACAAATAGACAAACACACATGCAATGCACTCACTCACACATACACGCGCGCGCGCGCGCGCGGGCGCACACACATTATGCACAAGCATAGGTATGTGCGCACGCTCACAGACACATGCGCAAGCACACACACACATACACGCACGCACGCACACTCACACACACACACACACACACACACACACACACACCCGCACACACAAGCAAAAAGACAGAAGGTTGGACAGATTGTCATACGTCTAGACAGACAGAAAAGCAGAACAAGGAGGGAGGACCTGTTGAGATAAAGTGCGAAAAACTTGCGCTATGGAGAAGACTGGAAGCGAGTTGAAAAGAGGTTGAATACTTTGGCACACATCTGCAGGAGTTCAGTGACTTCACACAGAGGAAGTTTCCTTGACAGCTCACGATCTGTCATGTGTGGCCTGAGTTGACACATTGCATGCCTATCTGGCTATTGTCTGTCTGCCTCTCCTGCATGGTTAGCAGCTCGGCACAGATGCAAATTCAGCCTCATTCTTGGCCCTGGCACTAAATGCTTCGTGGGTGTGTCTGTGATGCAGATCTCACATCAAGCTTTGAGGTGGCTTCACCTTCATCCAAAACTATTTTGAAACATAAATCATCAATTTTTCTTGCTACGCTGAGACGATACTGCGCTGGAGTTAGTCATTTCGTCAATAAATGCAAGGTGCAAAAATTAAAAACAAAATCATACACAATTAGTAGAAATAACCTCTGGGATCTTTGGATGCGTCTCTGCCACAAAAAAACGCTCGTCCACTCCCTCCCTATTCTGCATGTTTCAAACTTTTATTTTAAAGTATGAGCCATTCACCTTAACAAGGATTAGCTATATGTGTGTGGTATGATTTTCTTGCTGGAGAGAGTTCACAGGAAACAGAGAGCGATGGAAACCGACTCTCGTGAAGTCTGTTCATACGTTGTGTGGACTGATAAGCTCTTCAAGGTATTTTATCCGTTTATAGATACATAAGCGTGTCTATTCATCCACCTTGCCCGAGTAAGACCAATAACGCGAAAACGTGCGCCTTTTAATCAGGACCATTGCCAATAAACCTGTCGCCATTGTAACAAATACCTTTCGTAATCACAATGAACCAAGAAGTGAACCTTCTGTGTTTCGTTATAACCAGGACTGACCCTAGGCTGCCATTTCTGCCATGACAGGAAAATCATGTTTTTAGCTCCTTCCCCTCCGGCGTTACAATCCTGTGGTCTATTCACGACTGACAGTTCCATCGCCACGGTTCAATCATTCTTCCATTATATATATATATATATATATATATATATATATATATATATATATATATATATATATAAGTTATCTGTTCCTTTGCAGCATGCCTTTGGAGGCAGGGAGCGAGAAAACACGGCCATAGAGACCTCTGACAAAGGAGAGCTGAACTCGTCTTTCCTGTCACTGGTCCCGCACCACTGGAGCGACAAATTGTCCCAAAGATTGAATAAATGGAGAAAGAAGTTCATCAGGTCACAACGTGTATGGTGCGATGTACCCAGGGGGCAACGACCTGCAGCGAGAATGAAGGCGTGATGCGGGTCGAAACATGACGGGAATCTGCAGGTACAAGTATAGAGTACAACTCACCAGTAAAACAGCGTCATCGCCTCTCCTTTTTGCTTCCTTTGTACGTCTGTCTGTACAAGTCTTCATATCTGTATTGTACAGTGTGTGTTTGTGTGTGTGTGTGTGTGTGTGTGTGTGTGTGTGTGTGTGTATGTGTCTGTGTGTGTGTGTGCGCGCGCGTGTTTGTATGTGTGAGTCTGTCTGTTTGTGTGCGTGCGTGCCTGCCTGCGTGCCTGCCTGCCTGCCTGCCTGCCTGTCAGTCTGTCCATTGAGTTTTTGTATGTCTGTTTATACGAGTCTGTGTGTGTGTGTCTTTTTCCGTGTCTAAATCTGTGTGCGTATGTGCGCGTAGTTTCCGCGCGCGCGTGTGAATCTCTCTCTCTCTCTCTCTCTCTCTCTCTCTCTCTCTCTCTCTCTCTCTCTCTCTCTCTCTCAGGACAACTGTAACGAGGACAGTGTCTAGAGGGGTCGTTGACTCTAAAGAGACTCCTTGCAGTCGATGTTTGACTTCTGCCACGGTGGTTTGGGCCCGAGGGCGCTGGGTTTGGTGTCGAATGGCAACAGTTGGTGTTGTAATAAAAGATATATATGGACTTCCGATAAGGGGACTCTTTGTCAACCCTCCAAGCTGAGAACGCCCACGTAAGCGTGAATGAGGTGAACGCCTTTTACATGTGCGACACTTGCTCCAGGTCCACACTCCTTGGAGCAGGCTGGCTAGTGCTGCAGATACAGGACTGACCAAATGATGGCCACAGCAATACTAATTACAAAGACGACGACGACGACGCCGACGACGATGAAGATGACGATGATGACGATGATGACGACGATGATGATGATGATGATGATGATGATGATGATGATGATGATGATGATGATGATGATGATGATGATGATTAGGGAAATTAATAATCCAGCTCACGAAACTCATAGCTTCTCTCATACATTTGCCAGTCCGGCGTTGTATAGGGCCAGCGTTGTATAGGGCCAGCGTTGTATAGGGCCAGCGTTGTATAGGGCCAGCGTTGTATAGGGCCAGCGTTGTATAGGGCCAGCGTTGTATAGGGCCAGCGTTGTATAGGGCCAGCGTTGTATAGGGCCAGCGTTGTATAGGGCCAGCGTTGTATAGGGCGAGCGGGGCGCTCTGGCACATTTTGCATTAGAGGTAAGGGACAACGCGTAGCTGTCCAAGCAGGCGCTCGCCGTGAGTGCTCACTGAACATATTAAAAACCTTTTGAAACGAAAAGCGCTGTTGGTCGCGCGAGACGATCGCGAGTGATGATTTTGGATCGCGTCTGGGAAGCACGCCTCGCGCCACGCGAGACGTGACGAGCTGTCTGTGGACTGACGCACTGTTTGCTGCACGCAGAGCGTCATTTGAGACGTGACGAGCTATGGACTGACGCACTGCTTGCTGCACGCACTCGTGCCAGCGATGACACCCCTAATGGACTGCCCATCCTCTAGCGAAACGCCCAGCTGATCACGATCAAAGTCGATAACCACCCAATATTGTGGTGGACGTTGCAGAAGAAGAGATAATTGTGACGTCACACTGGACTTGAAGCAGTTCATGTCACGTTTTCTGTTAATTGCCCGACATCGTTTCATTTTTGTGGTTCTCTGTCACTGTGTCCATTTGTTTCATATGTAGCTGCAGCCGTTGTATTATCAAATACGTCTGTTCAAAACAAAAAGCATGGTTGTGAAGATTCACATGATATATATTGAATGCAGTTTAAAAAACCTAAACCTGCGTTCATCCCCACGCGAGCTGTGCAATAATCCAGTTGCCATAGAGACAGGACATACAACACCATAGCAGAAGTGGTCAAGCCAGAAGGAGCTACATATAGACCATTTGGACACAACACTGCTCAGCTCTACGTCACTGTGTCATTCGATGTATCTGTGTCATTCGATGTATCTGCGTCATTCGATGCATCTGCGTCATTCGATGTATCTGTGTCATTCGATGTATCTGTGTCATTCGATGTATATGTGTCATTCGATGTATCTGCGTCATTCGATGTAACTGTGTCATTGCGTCTTTCGAAATGATTGTGTCTTTCGATGCAACTGTGTCTTTCGA
Organism: Theodoxus fluviatilis; assembly: GCA_034096865.1. Taxonomy (NCBI): domain Eukaryota; kingdom Metazoa; phylum Mollusca; class Gastropoda; order Cycloneritida; family Neritidae; genus Theodoxus; species Theodoxus fluviatilis. The sequence goes on along the minus strand of JAWQFJ010010000.1, from coordinate 30,238 downwards.
TGAAACACTGTAATTCCATATGACTGTATGATATACGATAGGATAATGCCACGTGAATGTATGTATCATCCAGCTCTGTGATTCCACACAACACCACAATTACACGTAAATCTAATGTCATCTGACTGCGAGATTCCATGCAATTGTGAGAGCCTTGACATACCATGAAGTAGGCCTACGAAACTGTATGATGGCGTATAAACATAAACTTTTGTATGACTGTGCATCAGCTCCTTTA
>JAWQFJ010010000.1:10000-25000 GCA_034096865.1 Theodoxus fluviatilis | reverse complement strand
GGATTATTGGAAACCAAACAGTCTGATAAGGCTGAGAGAAGGATTGAGGTCACGTGAGTGAAGGTCAGGCAGATGGGTGATGGTCAAGTAACGTGATTTTCCTTGTGCATGACTGTGAATGTGCGTGTGTGCGCAAGCATATTGGCCGGCAGACACAAGCAGGCTGGCAGGCAGGCAGGCAGAGATACGTACAGACAGGCAGCACACATACATATAAACACAGAAAAGCAAAAACACAGAAACGTAGACACGCAGACAAAGATCACGAACAAGCGCCGACACCACGCAAACACGTGCGTGCATTTACATAGATAAGAAAACACACACACACTCACATACACACACGTTGACACACGCGCGCGTGCGCGCGCACTCACACACATACACACACGCGCTCGCGCACACAGACGTACACACACACAAACAGACAAAAACACAGAGTTTGGTAGCGACACATTAGAAAGGGACGACCAAAGACGGTCACGGCTACACAAAAGTAGACAAGCAAAGGTCCACTTTTGGGAAAGAGGCACAGACTTTCAAAGAACGGCATTGGAACGCGAGAAGGACAGAGGAGGAAAGCGTTGGGTGGAGGGGAGGGGCAGTGAGAAGGGGTGGGGGTCCGGGAGGGGAGGGGAGAGGGACCTTAAGTATGGGAGAAGGGGGCACGAGGGTGGTGAGGAAGGATCAATCGTGAATATTTGTGTCTGTGAGCGAGGTGAGAGAAGGACTCAGCAATCGAACTCGGATGTTCTCACGCCTCCTTCATTGCACAGCAAACAAAACACGACGAGCACCCCCCCCCCCCCCCCTTCCCTCAGTTTCCTCCCCTCGTCCCTCCCAGGGCTTGCGCCCAACTACCCATCCCCCCACTCTCTACCACCCCTGCCCCCCACTCTCTACCATCCCTGCCCTCACTCTATACAACACCTGCCCCCACTCTCTACCACTCCTGCCCCCACTCTCTACCACCCCTGCCCCACACTCTCTACCACCCCTGCCCCCACTCTCTACCAACCCTGCCCCCCACTCTATGCCACCCCTGCCCTCCACTCTCTACCATGCCCTGCCCCCCACTCTCTACCACCCCTGCCCCTCACTCTCTGCCACCCCTGCCCCCACTCTCTACCATACCCTGCCCTCCACTCTCTACCATACCCTGCCCCCAATCTCTACCACCCCTGCCCCTCACTCTCTACCACCCCTGCCCCTCACTCTCTGCCATCCCTGCCCTTACTCTCTGCCATCCCTGCCCCTCACTCTCTACCACCCCTGCCCCTCACTCTCTACCATCCCTGCCCCTACTCTCTGCCATCCCTGCCCCCCACTCTCTACCACCCCTGCCCCTCACTCTCTACCATCCCTGCCCCCACTCTCTACCAACCCTGCCCCCACTCTCTACCACCCCTGCCCCTCACTCTCTACCATCCCTGCCCCTACTCTCTGTCATCCCTGCCCCCCACTCTCTACCACCCCTGCCCCTCACTCTCTACCACCCCTGCCCCTCACTCTCTACCACCCCTGCCCCTCACTCTCTACCATCCCTGCCCCTACTCTCTGCCATCCCTGCCCCCCACTCTCTACCACCCCTGCCCCTACTCTCTGCCACCCCTGCCCCCACTCTCTACCACCCCTGCCCCCACTCTCTGCCACCCCTGCCCCCACTCTCTACCACCCCTGCCCCCCACTCTCTACCACCCCTGCCCCCCACTCTCTACCACCACTGCCCCACTCTCTACCACCCCTGCCCCCACTATCTACCGTGCCCTACCCCCCACTCTCTACCACCCCTGCCCTCAACTCTCTACCATCCCTGCCCCCACTATCTACCGTGCCCTATCCCCCCCCCACTCTCTACCAACCCTTCCCTTTACTCTCTGCCATCCCTGCCCCCACTCTCTACCACCCCTGCCCCCCACTCTCTACCACCGCTTCATTTTTTACTTCGTGAGGTTTGCATTCACAATCAATGTATACCTCTTGTCTTTCAAATTTTTCCACAACATATTTTTTGTCAGAAAGAACGTTAATGGCGAGGTATTTAGAATCGGTTAATGCTAACACCTCTCATTAACTTTGTTTCTCAATGAAATGAGCTCCTACTGCGAGATTTCTCATCAACCACGCAAGTCCACGTTGTACAAGAGATACTGATTTTTTATAATACTTTATTCGTCCGGCTTGTGGATGGATGGATGAATGAATGGATGGATGGATAGATGGATGGATGGATGGATGGAATGATGGATGGATGGATGGATGGATGGAATGATGGATGGATGGATGGATGGATGGATGGATGGATGGATGAATGGATGGATGGATGGATGGATGGATGGATGGATGGATGGATGGATGGATGGATGGATGGATGGATGGATGGATGGATGGATGGATGGAACTTCCCGACTTGTCAGCCTGTAAAGGCTATGTAAGAGCAGTCAGCACTAAATCACGAGAACAGTTTATAGAAAGCGCAAATCAAGTCACGGTGTCCCTAGTTATTCGCCTCTTACGAACCACGTAGGGAGATGTGGTGGCTCCATTCTGACCCCCAACCCAAAAGGGGGTCGTCAGACCTACGGCCAATAAACCAAGAAGTATATAAGATCAACACGCGGAGTTAACACGAAATGAACATAGCAAAGCAATAAATACATGTACAAGGTAATGAAATTTAGCATGGGAGAGGTCCGTATCAACAATTCTGAGAGCATTTCCTTCCCAACATAATTAATCTTATTGGCATATCGGTCCGACAAAAAAATATCTTTTCTCTCTGTCTGCCTGCCTGTCTGTCTGCCTGCCTGCCTGTCTGTCTGTCTGTCTGTCTGTCTGTCTGTCTGTCTGTCTGTTTCTCTCTCTCTCTGTGTCTGTCTGTCTGTCTGTCTGTCTGTCTCTCTCTCTCTCTCTCTCTCTCTCTCTCTCTCTCTCTCTCACACACACACACACACACACATACACACAGACGCTGCGATAATTTGCTTCGAACATCGTTACATTATCTCAGTGTTACATCGTAATATTAATATCTATCATTTCTTGTCACGTTATTGTATTCGGACCCGGTCGCTGTAGTGAAGTCTGAACTACAACAAGGGAGGAATTGCGGGTAACGTGTCTTTGTAGACATGTGTGCTTTTGTTTTCCCATCCTTACTGTCGCATTGACGTCAGTGACATGTCAGAAAGGGTGGACTGACCTAACTCGTCGGCCTTATGCTGCCGTAACCTTATTCTGCGAGTGCTTGTTATGCTTATTGGCAGTAACATCACTGTTGACATTATGAAGGGTTGCCTCATCTGCAGAGCAGCCTTCCATGTCCCCACTGTCCCCGTCAACGTGGCTCGCTTATCGGCCTGGCCAGTCTCACCAACTCACAGACTCGGAGGAGAGATTGAAGTGCGCAGTCTGCCCTTGTCGCTTGCACCAGGTAACAGTGTTGCTGTTGGTGGTGGTAATGGCAGTGTTGCTGTTGGTGGTGATAATGGCAGTGTTGCTGTTGGTGGTGGTAATGGCAGTTTTGCTGTTGGTGGTGGTAATGGTAGTGTTGCTGTTGGTGGTGGTAATGGCAGTGTTGCTGTTGGTGGTGGTAATGGCAGTGTTGCTGTTGGTGGTGGTAATGGCAGTGTTGCTGTTGGTGGTGGTAATGGCAGTGTTGCTGTTGGTGGTGGTAATGGCAGTGTTGCTGGTGGTGGTGGTAATGGCAGTGTTGCTGGTGGTGGTGGTAATGGCAGTGTTGCTGTTGGTGGTGGTAATGGCAGTGTTGCTGTTGGTGGTGGTAATGGCAGTGTTGCTGTTGGTGGTGGTAATGGCAGTGTTGCTGTTGGTGGTGGTAATGGCAGTGTTGCTGTTGGTGGTGGTAATGGCAGTGTTGCTGTTGGTGGTGGTAATGGCAGTGTTGCTGGTGGTGGTGGTAATGGCAGTGTTGCTGTTGGTGGTGGTGATCGCAGTGGTGATGAAGATAGTGGTTGTTGCAGTGGTGGTGGTAGTAGTGATAGTGATTGAGATTGTGGTGGTGAACGAAGCAGTTACCCTCACCCTCACTTTCTTCGTCTCTACACATACTCTCAACCACCACCACCACAACCCCCATTACCCCCAACATTACCACCATTACCACCACCATTACTATCACTGTTGTCATCACCACTACCACCACCGTCACCCCCACCACCACTACCACCACCATCATCATCACCCCATCACCACCACCATTACTATCACTGTTGTCATCACCACCATTACCACCACCACACCATCATCACCACCGTCATCACCACCACTACCACACCATCATCACCACCGTCACCACCACCACTACCACACCATCATCACCACCGTCACCACCACCACTACCACACCATCATCACCACCGTCACCACCACCACCACACCATCATCACCACCGTCACCACCACCACTACCACACCATCATCATCACCCCATCACCACCACCATTACTATCACTGTTGTCATCACCACCATTACCACCACCACTACTATCACTGTTGTCATCACCACCATTACCACCACCATTACCACCGCCACCCCCATCACCCCCCACCACCCCCATCATCACCACCATTACCACCACCATTACTGTCACTGTTGTCATCACTACTACCACCACCGCCACCCCCACCACCCCCCACCACCACAACCATCACCACCACCACCACCATCACCACCACCACCACCATCACCACCACCACCACGACTACCACCACCACTACCACCACCACCACCACCACCACACCACCACCACCACCACCACTACCACCATCACCACCACCACCGCCACCATCACCACAGCTACCACCAACTCCATAACCACCACCACCACTACCACTTCCACCATCACCACCATTACCACAGCTACCACCAACTCCATAACCACCACCACCAACTCCTCAGCTACCACCACCACCACCACAGCACCACCATACTACCACCACAACTACCACCACAACCACCACCACCACTAAAACTTAAAGAACGCAGCGTCATCAACAACTTACTTAAACTAGTTAAAGTGTCTGTGAAAATTCACTCGTTGTCCTAGACACTTACGGCATTTCCTCGTCGGCTGGATTAACCCACATACCAAGCATTCCCGTGGCTATTTAGACTCACACCCAGTGACACCACAATCGAACTGACCCACTGCCTGAGTAAACGCCCAGCCACCGCGCCAGACAACAAACAAACAGCGGGAAACTTCGTCTACAAAGGAAGACCTTTGCCAGACGTGTTCAAAGCAAAGAGAATTAAGTGGGTTAAGCTTTTTGAAAATGGCGGCTTTTTTTTTTTTTTTTGGGGGGGGGGGGGTGCGATCAATCCGCTTGATGCTTCTCTCGTTCTAATCAAGGTCGAAGCGGGTCGTGTGAAGTGTGGATGAGAGAGAAAGAGAATCTAGACAGTCTTTTCAAAATTAAATCGATACACAGCGAGCCTCGGCCAGCAACGTCCATTTTTCGTCCACGCTAGATTTTTGAATCGATGTTTGCATCAACGCCAGGAACCAACACAGCGTATTTGCATGGAAAACTGAGAAGAAAAAGGAAAAAGACTCGTACGTATGTGTTTGAACAAAATGAGTCTGACTTTGCTGCAGGATCTAAAAAAGGAAAAAGTTAAAAAATTAACAGAGACTGAGACTAAAGGAACTTACGAAGAATGTGAAAACTGGACAACAATCTCTACTGCACATTTCATTTGTACTCTATTTGAAGAGGATACACTTGAGCTTTTCGTCCATCCTCCAGTGGTCCTCTGTTTTAAAAAGTTCTCTCTCTCTCTCTCTCTCTCTCTCTCTCTCTCTCTCTCTCTCTCTCTCTCTCTCTCTCACACACACACACACACACACACACATAGTGAGCCAGCTACGCTGTTGTGCCCTAGTTGCAATGAAAGAATCGAGGATGAGATACATTTTCTATTTGTGTGTCCAGCTTACGAAGATATACGAATTAGGTATCCACATATTTGTTTTGGGTTATCTATGCAAGAAAGTTTGATGATGTGCTTATGAAATTACGACAGAGAAAGAGTAAGATCTGTGAGCACCTATTTATTCCATGCATTTAAAAGGAGGAGGTCTACATCATTAATTTTGACATCTGTGCTCGTGTTGCTGAGTCCTTGTACTGGGTTGATGGCCGATACAATAAAGCTTTCTTTCGTTCTCTCTCTCTCTCTCTCTCTCTCTCTCTCTCTCTCTCTCTCTCTCTCCCTCTCTCTCTCTCTCCTGTAATTCTTTACATGCAAATGGAAGGATACGGTCCCATGCACAGGCATCAGAATGTACGCCAGAAGACAGATTCATCTTCTACAATGTTAGTTGTAAAAGGATTGGAAAGGCAAGGCCACAACATGCAGACTTACTGAACACGATCATTTCCGAGATTTACCTGCTTCATAGAGTGAACATAACCAGGAATCTAAAGCCTCTACGTTCACACTGGGTTTTCGATGGAAGACAATAAAGTCACCGCTGTTTCATAACGACATGATCTTAGCGAAGATTCACGAAGGAAAACTAGCACCATAGTGCGAGGCTACTCCATCCCTCTCCTCCCCCCCCAAAAACAACAACACACAAACAAAACAACAACACACAAACAAAAACAAAACCCTAACAAACAACAACAAACTAATGAGCAGTTCAAAAAGGTGAACTTTTCAAAGTAAATGAAACATGCGTATCAGTTTTTCTCTGGGAAGCGAGCATCTGCCAGTCCAATCAAACTGCACAAAAGCGCACGACCATAGACTAACGGGGAGTAGGGTAGGGATGGGATTGAAGATGATAATGAGATGAAAAGGGGGTGGGGATGGGAGATGATTATGAGATGAAGAAGGGGTGGGGGTGGGGATGGGTGATTATAATTGGGTGAAGAGGGGGTGGGGATGGGCATGGTGGGCGGGGGTGGAAGGGGGTGGGAGTGGAGGTTGCATGGAAATAGTGACTGATGGGTAAATTATGTTTGAAAACTACTTGCGGACCTTGAACCGGGGTGATGAAAATTTTCCATGCAGACAAACAGCGGACAGCGCTGATTTAAAAACGGGATGCACACGTGCGGCACAGGTGTGAAGGCGAGGTGACGTGCCAGCAGTCCACGCCTTGACGTGGGTCATGACCTCTGTCCTTGGCTGTCCTCCTGTGACAGTCCGGGTCGCTTCCTGCACCCCGCATCGCCCATTTATCTCGTCGCCTCCTTTCATTTCTGTCAATCTTTCTCTTCTGCATCTGTGTCGGGAAGTTTCCATGAAAGCTGGACTCTGGACTGTGCTGTATGAAACGTGGGGCCTCTGCCAATGCAGTCATCGACTTTTTATTTGGTGTTAAAATGGTGTAGTGATCCAAACTATTGTCTTCATGATGAGTGCCCCACTGTTATAAGCGTGTGAATCAATATTGATAAACTACACGTACTTTCATCCGTCTGTTCTTTACTGAGCGGTTTTGCTTCCCCATCTGAAACTACTTCAGTGATTTTCGTGCCCAATGGTCTTACATAACCTATAGAGACTGATAGACCATAAAATTTCATTCATCCATCCATCCATCTATCCATCCATCCATCCATCCATCCATCCATCCATCCATCCATCCATCCATCCATCCATCCATCCCATCTATAAAGTTTCACTCTTTTATTTCAGTGTAGGTTATAAGTCTACTTACACCACGTGAACCTATGGCAAGCCAGATCAGACCAGTTTTTATTCACAGCAAACATAATTCTGGGAATCTTGCCTAGCGACAAAATTGTAGTTTTGGGACTGACACTAGTAGACCTGTTCAATACAATGTACATGTGTCTTGGGCAGGAAAGAATCGAATGAAAGTTAGAACACGTTTTTCAAACAGAAGCGTGAAATTTTTCACTGACTCGTACATTCTATCAGACACATGTACAACTAGTTCCCGGTGTACCGTCATCCGGGGTTTGATACTTTACAAGCAGAGTGGTGGTGTTGACAGTCACATCGTGCAGTAGGCACTGTACTAAACTGGGGAGTTAAAAATAGACTTACTGTAGTGAGTTTTGCGGATTACGTATCACGGTAGCGCCTTCATTACGTATCTCTGAGATTACTCTCGAACCAATCACATGATACATGATACCTTCTTTCTTTTGGAGGAAAAGATCATTCGTTCAGGCATAAATAAATAAAAATGCAATGTCTTTGATAATGAAAAATGTGTAAGAAACCATTTTTATCGTACTGTTCACCTGTAGGGCAATTCCTGATGTATATTTTTAACTCCCCAGTTTAGCATTGCAGGATATGACAGTTGCCCGTCGGAGGAGACGAAGGAAGAATGCATGGACTCTCAGCCCCTCTAATGAATTCCATCTCCGAGAGAGCAGCACGCTCGATGGGAGTGGAGGCGTTGAAATGTGACTCCTCTCCACTAAATTAGATTTACGTCATCTGGCCTCACTTCGATATATATCGACTTAACAGAGTGAGAGGGGGTTAGGCATGTCAGAATTGAGATTTAGATAGATTTTGGAACCTACGTCGATTTGCTTACAGCACGACATTTTTTTCTGCGCTGTCCTTCGGTAGCCGTCCATCTGGTCAGCCGAACCGACACACCCCATGAAAGATAGTCACCATGACAACAACGCTACGTTGCCTTAAACACATTACCCAAAGCTTAAAACCAGTTTTCTCAAAACGTCATACTAGTGTGCACCAGTCTTCAATAACTCATAACTTTGTCACAATTTCCCCTCTTTTCAAGCTTTTGACATCGGAGGAAAGAATACTGTCTCCACTGAACGAAGCTCAGTCTCCAACCCGTCACATCGCGTGATAGAGGGCCACACATAACTGAGGTCGCACTCTGTGCAGCAGCTGCCCTCTCTGCCCCGACCTTGGAGAGGTGGACGCGATGGCGGTCCCCAAAAGGACGGCCGTTCTCTAGATGGAAGCATGTCAGTTTGATCTGTCACAGGCAAGAACCTCCGTGCAGCTGCTTTGGGGATATGCCACAGTACGGAAATGTTCATTTTATCTTAAATGGGCGAACACTCCGCTCACGAGCCAGGTTTGAAGTGTGCCTAGTGTTTCCATGACAGTGTGCCTAGTGTTCCCATGACATGCTCAGTGTGCCTAGTGTTCCCATGACAGTGTGCCTAGTGTTCCCATGACAGTGTGCCTAGTGTTCCCATGACAGTGTGCCTAGTGTTCCCATGACATGCTCAGTGTGCCTAGTGTTCCCATGACAGTGTGCCTAGTGTTCCCATGACATTGTGCCTAGTGTTCCCATGACAGTGTGCCAAGTGTTCCCATGACATGCTCAGTGTGCCTAGTATTCCCATGACAGTGTGCCTAGTGTTCCCATCACAGTGTGCCTAGTGTTTCCATGACAGTGTGCCTAGGATTTCCATGACAGTATGCCTAGTGTTCCCATGACAGTGTGCCAAGTGTTCCCATGACATGCTCAGTGTGCCTAGTGTTCCCATGACAGTGTGCCTAGTGTTCCCATGACAGTGTGCCTAGTGTTCCCATGACAGTGTGCCTAGTGTTCCCATGACATGCTCAGTGTGCCTAGTGTTCCCATGACAGTGTGCCTAGTGTTCCCATGACATTGTGCCTAGTGTTCCCATGACAGTGTGCCAAGTGTTCCCATGACATGCTCAGTGTGCCTAGTATTCCCATGGCAGTGTGCCTAGTGTTCCCATCACAGTGTGCCTAGTGTTTCCATGACAGTGTGCCTAGGATTTCCATGACAGTATGCCTAGTGTTCCCATGACAGTGTGCCAAGTGTTCCCATGACATGCTCAGTGTGCCTAGTATTCCCATGACAGTGTGCCTAGTGTTCCCATCACAGTGTGCCTAGTGTTTCCATGACAGTGTGCCTAGGATTTCCATGACAGTATGCCTAGTGTTCTCATGACAGTGTGCCTAGTGTTCCCATGACATGCTCAGTGTGCCTAGTATCCCCATGACAGTGAGCCTAGTGTTCCCATGACATGCTCAGTGTGCCTAGTGTTCCCATGACAGTGTGCCTAGTGTTCCCATGACTTGCTCAGTGTGCCTAGTGTTCCCATGACATGCTCAGTGTGCCTAGTGTTCCAATGATATGCTCAGTGTGCCTAGTGTTCCAATGACATGCTCAGTGTGCCTAGTGTTCCCATGACATTGTGCCTAGTGTTCCCATGACAGTGTGCCTAGTGTTCCCATGACATGCTCAGTGTGCCTAGTGTTCCAATGACATGCTCAGTGTGCCTAGTGTTCCAATGACATGCTCAGTGTGCCTAGTGTTCCAATGGCATGCTCAGTGTGCCTAGTGTTCCAATGACATGCTCAGTGTGCCTAGTGTTCCCATGACATTGTGCCTAGTGTTCCCATGACAGTGTGCCTAGTGTTCCAATGACATGCTCAGTGTGCCTAGTGTTCCAATGACATGCTCAGTGTGCCTAGTGTTCCAATGGCATGCTCAGTGTGCTTAGTGTTCCCATGACATGCTCAGTGTGCCTAGTGTTCCCATGACATGCTCAGTGTGCCTAGTGTTCCAATGACATGCTCTGGCTGGGCGCACAATCCGTCATGTTTTCCTTGGCTCGCATGCGCAACACTCATTTTGAGGATTACTGACGAGCAAACCGTAACTAAATAACAGTATTCATTTCTCGAGGCCTATGTAGATGACCTCGATAGTTCACTGAAATTGCTATATTATTCAAATGGAGGTGTGGGTCGAAGTCATTCTGTGAACCCGAGTCACGTGACTCTGGCACAGTTCGCAATGAATGCGTAATAGCCTTGACTCTTCGCATTACAGCATTGCGCCAAAAATAGTTCGTTCTGATACTTCCCCCCCCCCCGCCCCCTTTTTACAGAAATCATTCAGATGTCAAAACTTGTTTCCATTTCAACACAAACATTTATTTTATCGAATAAACGCTTGTTTATTGCCTCAACAAGAGTAAGTTATGAGTTTTGTGCAAAAATGTCTTAGAACTACTTTAACGGCGTAGGCCTATGTTGTTGCGTACCTGGGCTAAACACTCCCAGGATCACCCAAGTGGGTGAGATGATTGCGTGTGTGACTGTTTTTGAACAACCCGCCATATAGGCAGCCACACTCCGTCTTCAGCGGAAATTTAACGGCGTATGTCAGGGAGCAGATCGGCTATCACACAAGCCTCTCGTGTGACCTCCATTTGCATATTTCGGACGAAATCCTTCCATCACGTGATATAAACTGTGCTAGAGACACTTTCGCCAGTAGGCGAAGTCTCTAGTGAACTAGAATGGGTCGAAGTCGGGCTACAACGTCAAGCGATACTACGCTGCTTCTCATGTAACGGTGTGGTTCGGGCAGACAGCCCCCGCCAGGCGACCTTTTCGTACTCTCCGGAGAGGTTCGCCCGGTTGTTACGAACGACCTTTACACAGAACTTGAATCTCCTTTGCGGGCGATCTAGGTTTCTGTAGCGTTCTGATAAGGTCCCATGTAGGATCTGTCTTGGTCCTTGGTGATCAGCTGTGATGACCGACAAAGGTAGAGATGCAGTTTTATATAGCGACTTATCACCCGTATTTGGGTATCAAACCGCTTCACACTCTACCATGTCATTCTTGATGAAGAATCACTACTCCCCAGACATACTGTGCGAAGGTCAAGACACTGCTTGTTGCTTCCGTTGGTGCTGGTCCTTGGTGTTGTGGCTACAGACTTCTTCCAGAAAGGGACATTCATATTTCTTGAGGGAGTTGCTGCTTTGCCCGCACTTCGCTGATAGCAACGTACTGAAAAAGAGCGGGGGTAGTTGAGGGGGAGGAAGAGATGGGGGGGGGGGGGGGGGACTGAGGGAGGGGCGGAGTACCGAGGTTGGGTGTGATACAGATGTAGAAAAGGAAGTAGAAGAGGTAGTAATGGTGAAAGGAGGATGTGAGAGTGTGTGCGTGTGTGCGTGCGTGTGCGTGTGCGTGTGTGTGATTGTGTGTGTGTGTGTGTGTGTGTGTGTGTGTGGTGTGCGTGGACACGTGTGCATGTGTTTGTTTCAGTGTGTGCATGCATGTGTGTGTATGTGTGTGTGTTTCACTGTGTGCATGCATGTGTGTATGTGTGTGTGTTTCAGTGTGTGCATGCATGTGTGTGCATGTGTGTGTGCGCTTGCGCATGCCGGCAGTATACAAACAGGGGGCGCATCACACGCAAGTCAGATCGAAGCTGAGGACATTCTTGTTTGCTCTCGAGGCAGCAAAGTCCTTCTCCCCAGGATAGAGCCTTCCCAGCCTTGACCCATCACCTGTTGTTGAGGACTTGATGACGCTGTACCAAGGCTGGGGTCAACACTGATAGTGACTGGTGTCCACCGCGTTCCCCAGTCCTTGACGAAGCCCTTCTAGCACTCACAAACAGGAAGACAAACAACTGTTTCGCTGACTTGTCGTTCTCCGCCTTGTCACAGTAGGAGGTCGCACTCTCGCGAGCACGTGATAATTGCAAGAAGAATAATTAAAAGTGAATTAGAAAAATGAATGAATGAATGAATAAATGAATGAATGAATGAATGAATGCATGAATGAATGAATGAATGAATGAATGAATGAATGAATGAATGAATGAATGAATGACGTCTATGAACAAACGAACGCTCCAGAGATTGAGTGACTTAAGGAAGGGGCAGATGAATGGACGGACGAGCGGGGGGACGGACGGACGGACGAACGAACGAACAAATGCAAGATATTGTAGGCTTGTGTGCCGAGACAAACCCTTGTTTCAATCTGTGCATCGCATCATGCACGAGCTCGTAACGCCCTGTTTTGGACAAGGCCAGTCATGAAACCCAAGCACCCTCTAAAACACTGTCAGTCAGAATCTGCGTGTAGCCCGCACAAAGATCTATACATCTGCTGGAGCTGCAAGAGTCGAGGATGAAGTAACCAGACACACAAAGCAGAGAACAGCTACGCAAATCTACATCTGAACAATGTTTGCCCTCTCACTTCACAGTAGAGCAACAGCACAGAAGCTAAACACGCTGAATAGTTGGCAAAGCAAGTCCAAACAGGGGTGTTGGTTTACAGAAGCATTAAAGGCCACAAGTGTTCCTGTCACTCATGACTCCTGGAAGCAGAGTTGGCCACAGCAGCAACGGAAAAAGGTACTCAGTACACCAGTCTTCTGTATTGTATTCTATTGCAATTCTGGTGTGCTGCCCTCGCTCTGCAGTTACAGTGCAGTACTGTTGACTGAAGAGGCAGGGCGGGGTGGCTTCAGTCCGTTTTTGCCAGTGGAGGTCAGTCGTGTCCCATCCACAATCCCCGCCGTAACTCCCAAGTCCACTACGGGAACGGCAACCCAAGCCTCAAGTCCGCATCCAACAGTTGAAGCTGGTCTGTCCATTGGAGCAGAGCCTTCCTTTGGTGGCATTGCCATCCGTCGTCTTCATCAGATTCCACAGAGTGGCAGGGACCCCTCTGCCCGTCATGTCTCCAGGCGCACAGAGTGGGAGGGACCCCTCTGCCCGTCACGTCTCTAGGCGTACAGAGTGGGAGGGACCCCTCTGCCCGTCATGTCTCCAGGCGCACAGAGTGAGAGGGACCCCTCTGCCCGTCATGTCTCCAGGCGCACAGAGTGGGAGGGACCCCTCTGCCCGTCATGTCTCCAGGCGCACAGAGTGGGAGGGACCCCTCTGCCCGTCATGTCTCCAGGCGTACTGAGTGGGAGGGACCCCTCTGCCCGTCATGTCTCCAGGCACACAGAGTGGGAGGGACCCCTCTGCCCGTCATGTCTCCAGGCACACAGAGTGGGAGGGACCCCTCTGCCCGTCATGTCTCCAGGCGTACAGAGTGGGAGGGACCCCTCTGCCCGTCATGTCTCTAGGCGTACAGAGTGGGAGGGACCCCTCTGCCCGTCATGTCTCTAGGCGTACAGAGTGGGAGGGACCCCTCTACCCGTCATGTCCCTAGGCGTACAGAGTGGGAGGGACCCCTCTGCCCGTCATGTCTCCAGGCGTACAGAGTGGGAGGGACCCCTCTGCCCGTCATGTTTCCAGGCGTACAGAGTGGGAGGGACCCCTCTGCCCGTCATGTCTCCAGGCGTACAGAGTGGAAGGGACCCCTCTGCCCGTCATGTCTCCAGGCGTACAGAGTGGGAGGGACCCCTCTGCCCGTCATGTCCCTAGGCGTACAGAGTGGGAGGGACCCCTCTGCCCGTCATGTCTCCAGGCGTACAGAGTGGGAGGGACCCCTCTGCCCGTCATGTCTCTAGGCGTACAGAGTGGGAGGGACCCCTCTGCCCGTCATGTCTCTAGACGTACAGAGTGGGAGGGACCCCTCTGCCCGTCATGTCTCTAGGCGCACAGAGTGGGAGGGACCCCTCTGCCCGTCATGTCTCTAGGCGTACAGAGTGGGAGGGACCCCTCTGCCCGTCATGTCTCTAGGCGCACAGAGTGGGAGGGACCCCTCTGCCCGTCATGTCCCTAGGCGCACAGAGTGGCAGGGACCCCTCTGCCCGTCATGTCTCTAGGCGCACAGAGTGGGAGGGACCCCTCTACCCGTCATGTCCCTAGGCGCACAGAGTGACAGGGACCCCTCTACCCGTCATGTCTCTAGGCGCACAGAGTGGGAGGGACCCCTCTGCCCGTCATGTCTCTAGGCGTACAGAGTGGGAGGGACCCCTCTGCCCGTCATTTCTCTAGGCGCACAGAGTGGGAGGGACCCCTCTACCCGTCATGTCTCTAGGCGCACAGAGTGGCAGGGACCCCTCTACCCGTCATGTCTCTAGGCGCACAGAGTGGGAGGGACCCCTCTGCCCGTCATGTCTCTAGGCGTACAGAGTGGGAGGGACCCCTCTGCCCGTCATGTCTCTAGGCGTACAGAGTGGGAGGGACCCCTCTGCCCGTCATGTCTCTAGGCGTACAGAGTGGGAGGGACCCCTCTGCCCGTCATGTCTCCAGGCGCACAGAGTGGGAGGGACCCCTCTGCCCGTCATGTCTCCAGGCGTACAGAGTGGGAG
>JAWQFJ010010000.1:0-5000 GCA_034096865.1 Theodoxus fluviatilis | reverse complement strand
ACTCTCACTCGTGTGTTTGTGTCTTTCTGTCTGTGTCTGTCTGTGTGTCTTTTTGTTTGTGTGTCTTTTCGTCTGTGTTTCAGTGTGTCTGTCTGTGTGTGTGTGTGTCTGTGTATCTATCTGTGTGTGTGTCTGTTTGTGTGTGTGTGTGTGTGTGTGTCTGTCTGTCTGTCTGTGTGCGCGTAGTTTCCACTGCTACAGCGACCTAAGTTCGAGGCCTGTGTCCCTGTCAACAGCTGGCCTGACCTCACACGTCACACAATCACTGCTGAGTGCTTACCAGTCCAGCATGAGTGTCTTGTGGTATCTCTTGTTTGTTTCGACTCTGACCTCACGAAAAACAGAAAGAGAGGGACAAATACACGTGAGAAATAAACCAGCCCACTCGTCGATGCAGCCTTTATTATTGAATGGGATGGAATGGGTGGAGTTTTATGGCCTACCAGCCTTTATAGGCTACGTAAGACCACCAATCACGGAATCAATTAAACTGTCTAGAGTAAGTGCAATGCCAGTCACGATGTCCTTGGTTATTCGCCTCTTACGAATTACGTAGGGAGACGCGGTAAGCCTATTCTCGTCCCCAGCCCGCAGGGGGAGTCTTTATTAGTGTAACTAGATGGTTTACCCGTCTCCACCTTTTCCCTGTCCACCTGTTCCCGTCTCCACCTTTTCCAGTCTCCACCTTTTCCCATGTCCATCTTTTCCTGTGTCCACCTTTTATCGTGTCCACCTTTTCCTGTGTTCACCTTTTCTGTGTCCACCTTTTCCCGTCTCCACCTTTTCCCGTCTCCACCTTTTCCCGTCTCCACCTTTTCCCGTCTCCACCTTTTCCCATCTCCACCTTGACCCGTAAAACCTCGTGCAGCACGAAGCACAAGTTGGAGCCGAGTTGCCTCCCTTTGCCATCAACAGTCCCATGACAAAAAAGTTCCAGAGGGAATATCTCCAGAACAGTTGGAGGTACGCCTTCCAAAACGTGACGAGTACCCCCATCCAGTCACGTGGGAGCGACATGCCAAATTTCGCGGAGATCCATGTACGGGCGGCCGAATGCATAGAGCGGATGGACAGACAGAGATCCGGATAGACAGAAACCATTTGGGTTTAATTTATGACTGGCAGAATGAATGAATGATTGAATGCATTAATGAACAAATGAACGAATGAATGAATGAATGAATGAATGGCAGAATGACAGAATGAATGAATGAATGAATGAATGAATGGCAGAATGACAGAATGACAGAATGAATGAATGAATGAATGAATGAATGAATGAATGAATGAATGAATGAATGAATGAACGAACGAAGGAACGAACAAACAAACGAACAAACGAACGAACGAACGAACAAAAGAAAATTTTCGATTTATCAGCCTTCGTAGGCTAAGCAAGGTCATTGACAACGAAAAATCGCTGCAGCTGGCTAGAGTGAGAGCCATTCTGTAAACCGGAGTCAGTAGTATTGACTCTGGCACAGTTCGCAATGAATGCGTAATAGGCTTGACCCTTGGCATTACAGCATTGCGCCAAAAATTGTTCGTTCTGATACTATTTTTCTCTCCACTTTTTACAGAAATCATTCAGATGTAAAAACTTGGTTTCATTTCAACACAAACATTTTATTGTATCGAATAAACGCTTGTTTGTTGTCTCAACAAGAGTAAGTTAAGAGTTTTGTGCGAAATAGTCTTAGAACTACTTTAACGGCGTATGTCAGGGAGCCCATCGGCTATCCCACAAGCCTCTCGTGTGACCTCCGCTTGCATAAATTGGCCAAAAACCTTCCATAACGTGATGTGAGCTGTGCTAGAGATACTTTTGCCGGTAGGCGAAATCTCTAGTTTACTGGAATGGAGTGAGAGAAAGCCGTCTTCATGTCCCTAGTTATTCGGTTTTTACCCCCAACCCACAGGGGGTCGTTTATAACACCCAAACCACGGGGGTTCTATTCTTGCCCCAACCCACGGGGGGTCTATTATTACCCCCAGTCCACAGGGGTCTATTCTTACCCCAACCCACAGGAGGTCTATTCTTACCCCCAATACAAAGGGGTCTATTCTTATCCCCAGCTCACATGGGATCTTATCATTGAAAGCTGCTGTTGAATACATGCGTGCACATGATTTGTAAATTGAAAAAGTCTGTTAATCGCTTAATCGATCAAACTGACTGATACTGAAAAAAAAACACCTTGGTGACAGTAGTAACAGATATGACAAAGTGATCCACACAAAATGTGTACGGTGAGTTGATTAATACGTTGGAAAATATTTTATAATTAAAATGCTTTCAAACATTTTAATCGCAAACATCCGACTCTTTCCGGATGTCCACAAGTAGTCAGATGCAGAATACGGTTCACAAAGTTCGATTACGTCTTCACAACGAGATCCCACCGTGTTTTGGAACATCTTGTTCGAGACAAGGAAAACAACATTGATCTTAGGGGAAAAAACCCTGATCTGTCAGCGGAGTGCAACATGCTGTTGGAGCCGTTCGGTGCAAGAAAAAGAGAAGGTCTGCTTCCTCTTCGGCGACGTGGAGCGAGGTCCGTGAAAAGAGGCCCCACTGTGGCTGCGGCCGTCATTTCCATAGACACCGGGGCTGGATGGGATGGAGGCTGAGACCAGGGTGCAGGGCTGGATGGGATGGAGGCTGAGACGAGGGTGCAGGGCTGGATGGGATGGAGGCTGAGACCAGGGTGCAGGGCTGGATGGGATGGAGGCTGAGACCAGGGTGCAGGGCTGGATGGAATGGAGGCTGAGACCAGGATGCGGGGCTGGATGGGATGGAGGCTGAGACCAGGGTGCAGGGCTGGATGGGATGGAGGCTGAGACCAGGGTGCAGGGCTGGATGGGATGGAGGCTGAGACCAGGGTGCAGGGCTGGATGGGATGGAGGCTGAGACCAGGGTGCAGGGCTGGATGGGATGGAGGCTGAGACCAGGGTGCAGGGCTGGATGGGATGGAGGCTGAGACCAGGGTGCAGGGACAAAACATGTTGACGTCCATACTTGTCGGCCTTGTCCCCCATCCTCTCTCAAACAGGACAAAACCAGGTTATGAAGAACCGCTGCAGTCCAAAACAGTTCCACAGAGACGCTTCTCTCTGTCCGCCTCGGTATGCTCTGTAATTGTAGGGGTGTAGGTAGTGTGCACATAAACAGCAGTTACATTTGGTACGCCAGACATACGCCTTGAATGTTGTGTGTGTACCATAGTGCAGCAGTTCTACTCTCTCTGACTCTCTCTCTGTGTGTCTGTGTGTCTGTGTGTCTGTCTGTCCGTCTGTCTGTGTGTCTGTCTGTCTGTGTGTCTGTCTGTGTGTCTGTCTGTCTGTCTTTCTGTGTGTATGTGTGTGTGTGTGTGTTTGTGACTGTCTGTCTGTGTGTGTGTGTGTGTGTGTGTGTGTGTGTGTGTGTGTGTGTGTGTGTGTGTGTGTGTGTGTGTGTGTGTGTGTGTGTGTGTGTGTGAGTGTGTGTGTGTGTGTGTGTCTGTCTGTCTGTCTGTCTGCGTGTATGTGTGTGTGCTTGTGTCTGTGTGTCTGTCTGTCTGTCTGTCTCTCTCTCTCTCTCTGTCTGTCTGTCTCTCTCTCTCTCTCTCTCTCTCTCTCTCTCTCTCTCCAGCGAAGAGTAGGAGAAATCTGGGCTGGTGGCTTAAATTGGTTCCGTTTGTCCTCCCCTGCGAAGACAGATACAGACGCCATGGTGGTTTGCCGCTGCTCATTCTGTCCACCAGCTTGCTGCTCGCCATGTAGGGCAAGGACACACATCCCACCCCAGCTTTCTGTACTGGAGGACGCGGGTTCCATCCCCGACTGCTGTCAGAAGCTTTTCCTGTCTTCTGCACGTGCGCACACAGACACACACACATGCACACACTAACACACACACACACACACACGCACACACACACGAACACACAAACACACACACACACTGTGGGTTGGGGGTAGGGTTGGGTTAGAATGGTCCCACCGCTTCTCCCTATGCGTTTCGTGAGTGGTGAATAGAAATATAGAAATAGGAAAATCGTGACCTGGCTTCCTCTTATTTGAACCGACTCTGATGATTTTTCGTAATCAATGATCTTAAGCAACCTACAGAGGCTTATAGGCCGTAATAGTCCATCCACCCACCCACCTCGCTATTTCACATAAAGGTCACTTTAAAATCAGTTTCAATTCCTAAATGTCTATTTTAAAAAAGGGACTGCCACTGCACTGTTTTGTAATATACGCAGCAATCAGAACCTCACCGTGTTTTAGACTTCCGTCCTTAAGTTTAGAGGCATATTTGTATCCCTTTTCAAGTGTTTTCATCCTCGTCTCTCCACGTGTATCACTGCCATACTAGTCTTGACTACAGCTACGGAATAACAGCCGTGCCGCACCACGAGACTATACGTAGGAGCCACACCTTGCCTTTCCCAAGAGTAGACCACTCCTTGCGGTCACTCAGTCCACCAACCACCTCTGGTCAGTTCCGTACGGATGGGGGGGGGGGGGGGGGGGGCGTGGAAGCCGGACTTATGGGGGGTGGGGATTGGAGTGAGCGATGGGGGTGAGCAATGGGGGTGAGCGATGGGGGTGGGTGGGGGGTGGAGGGTTCAGGGGGTGGATTCAACCTCCGTTTGTCGCCCCGGGCGGGTGTTGAACTCAGAGTACAGGGTTACTGGGGCGGATTAGGAAGCGGCTACGGATCACTGGATTAACGGATCAAAGCGTGCCGCCTTCAGTGTGGCGGGGCGAAAGATTAGGACATGCTGGAAAGATTAACCGAGGGCGGAGATAATCTCGCTTGCTGAGCCTAATCGGTCCCCACTCGACTCCATGTTCCGCTCAGCTTTCCCACTAGAGCTGATATCCTGCTGGAGTTCCGTGTGGTCAAGTTTGAATCAGGGTAAACCCTTACCGTCAGGATAACCACGCTTCTTGTAGCCTCCACAGTACCGAGGTTTCCCTAGTGGCCATCTTGCACTTCTCATAATCAAAGC
>JAWQFJ010009997.1:10000-13568 GCA_034096865.1 Theodoxus fluviatilis | reverse complement strand
GTCCGAAATTTTTTTCAATCATTATTAATACCCTTGCCACTGAAGTCAAAGATAACTGCAAACATGGTATACAACTCATGCCAAATACACCAGATATATCTATTTTACTATTCGCCGATGACATCGTTCTACTATCCGATACTGTGATAGGTCTTCAAAATCAGATAAACAGCTTGAAAATGGCGGCAGAGCGTCTTGGTCTTCAGGTCAACTTTCATAAAACAAAAGTGATGATATTTCGAAAGGGCGGACACATTGCAGCACATTAACACTGGTGCCTTGATGGAAACAAATTAGAGATTGTCAATGAATATAAATATCTGGATTACTTTTGTACGACTAGGCTGAGCCCTAACGTTGCATTGGTTGACTTTGCTTCACGAGGAAAGGCAGCCTTGATCCAGATTTGTAGAACTCTGAAAAAGCTCACCTTTGTGGTCCCTGATTTGTTTTTTAAGATATTTGACTACCAAATACAACCCATTCTGCTGTATGCTTCTGAATTGTGGGGTTTGGGTAAAACTGGCATCGTTGAAACTGTCCATTTGTATGGTTTGAAAAGGTTTTTAAATGTGTCGGTGAAAACGCCAAATGTTATGATCTATGGTGACACTGGAAGATATCCTCTATCTGTTAACGCAGCATTGCGTGTAGCCAAGTACTGGATTAAGATACTTAATATGGAAGAAGATAGATTGCCCAAGCGGGTATACAGAATGCTTGTACAGAAAATCGAATCAAAAAACAATTGGGCATACAAGATAAGGAGCATGCTAAGAGAGAACAGTTTGGACTGGGTTTTGGACAGGCAGATAGTCGAATGCAAAGCTTCATTTATCAGTCGCTTAAAAGAGTCCTTGGTGAATGGATATACAGAACAACGGGCTAATGAAGTACACAGGAGTGAAAGATACGCAATTTACAGGAGTTTTAAGTTCGCACTAGAAGTAGAGGCATATTTATACTGTGTGGATAAAAATATGTTCAGAGAGACTCTTATCAAATTTCGTTTTGGTGATGTGTGGTGGGGTACGGGCAGTGCTCGCTGTGGGCAGTGCTCGCTGTTTAGCCTCTCTCCTTCACGTGTAGTGAGAATCAAAATGCTTCTCCTCCCGGTTGTAGAACCATCGAGTGCATGATTTTATTAGTAGATTCCTTTCTTGCAGTATCCCTAGTGTGCATTCATGTATTGTGAATTATGTAGTTTTGTAGCGTACGTTGTATTAAGTTCGAATTCTCTGTAAAGGAATTTACGCCGGAACATCAAAGATTGGAGATGCGTTCCGCCCACCTCCATATGGGCATGTGGGACATCCTTAATCTCCCAACAACTTTCTCGGAAGAAATCCAAGAGAAGATACACGGGTTAAAGGCGACGCCTTCAGCTGGCCAGAGCAGGAGCGATATTGCCTGTGGGAACAAAGGGACAATTATAAGCCCTGTCAGATCAGAGGGAGAATGGAGTTGTGCAAGGAATATCTGGGGCTCTGTTTGGCACCTGTGTGTGTTGGAGTGTGAAAGTTAAAAGGAATCTCTAATTGGTCAGAAGTTCTGGGACTGTCTCAGCCATTGAGAACGAAGGGATGGAGCGAGAGGAGATAAGGGTTGGAGGGGGAGAGAAGGAAAGGCGTGGGCTGCATGGGCGTTGGGGGAGGCGAACAGGGAAGGGAGTGGACACGGTTCGTGTCGTGTGCTCTTGTACGCTGCCATGTAAAGAAGGCGAATAAAGGAGTTAGAAAAGTCACCGGTCCGACTTGTCCTCTCGATATCCCATCCACGCTACAACATCTACTGCCATGCTCGACAGCCACGCACCTACCGCAATGGTGGCAGGGGTGGGATGGTAGGAAAGGACGACATTGGAACCGTGATATAGACAACAGCTGCGAAATACAAGATACAAGATACTTTATTGCTCTCATTGTTACAAGGAAATTTGTTTTGTCGGTGGCAAAAACATAATACATACATACAAAAACAAACGTACAAGAAGTTCAACATTAATTAACTCAATCACAACGCTCAAGTTATGGAGTCCACACACTAATCATAGGCCATAAAATAAGATAGCATGCAATTGTATCATAATTTATTACTCTAACAAATGTAATAACACCATGTTACTTCAAGTAATTATACATACTGAACACGCGCATCAGATATAGTAAACAGAAAGACACAATAAGATAGGACACATTTAGCGCTACATCATAGGCAATTCAATTTAATAGAGAAACATTCTACATCATAACAAGGAATCACAGAGGGTACAAATGACACAAGCATGCACATCAAACAACCATCGATCGTAGTTAACGCAATCACACATACCCGATCTTCAACCATAACACATGTACAAGCCCCCCCCCCCCCCCCCCCCCCCCCCCCCCCATCATGTTCTTCATCCTGCATCCCAACACAATCACAGGAAAGACCAACAAGAGACAGGCATGCACATCAACAACCACACTCACACAGCATAGGGCCTACATACACGATCATCAACGCATAACGCATGCACCACCACCACCCACCCACCCCACCCCCCTACACACACACACACACACACACACACACACACACACACACACATACACACACACACACACTCACATGTTTATCCTTGTTGGCACAGACATACATGTTGTAGTTCACACCATTCATAGTCCTTCCTGTCACAGTTCACAGCACTACAAGTCCTCATAGTCCCAGTTCACTTTACTCCAATCCTCCGTCAAAAGTCACATCAATCCTGGTCACATAGTCACAGCTCTCATCACTCATCCTCATAGTCACAGTTCACGTCACCCACTCTTCAGTCATAGTTCGCGTCACTCCTGGTCCCACAGTCACGTCAAGTCTCACAACAATCTTCATGCATACTACCCATTCACCGGAACTCGTTGAAGAGACGGATGGCTGTCGGGAGGAACGAATCGCTCATGCGGTTTGTTCTGGCAGGCCAGCACCGCAGGCGACGTGAGGACTCACGAGTGGGTTCGCACGACGCGAATGCCTGGTGCAGAGGGTGGCGGTCGTCAGATCGAATCTTGCCCATCTTCTTCAGGCCACACTGGGGTAGCGATCACTGAGAGGCTGGAGGTCGGAGCCAATGATGGCGCCGGCTTTATCCACGACCTTCTCCAGCCTCTCCATGTCGCCCTTCCTCACACTGATGTGGTAACACAGCTGGTTGAAGGAGACGACGCTCTGAATCGTCGCCTGGTAGAAGAGATGGAGAATCTCAGGATTGACGCGGAACTGCCGCAGCTTTCTCAAGAAGAAAAGCCTCTAGTTCGCCCGCTTGCACACGGCGTCCACGTTCGGCGACCAATCGAGCTGGTTATCGATGATGGTGCCCAGATACTTGTAGGTATCAACCATCTCGACTGGTTCGCCCTTGATGACGATGGAATCGACCGTGGTCTTGTTGTCTCGTCGAAAGTCCATGGTGAGCTCCTTGGTCTTGGTCACGTTCAGTTCCAGGAAGTTGTCGTCGCACCTGTTCACCAGTTCCTTCACGGCGTTTCTGTACACCGATTCATCGTTCTTCAGGATGAGACCTGAC
>JAWQFJ010009997.1:0-2500 GCA_034096865.1 Theodoxus fluviatilis | reverse complement strand
TTGGGTAAAATCCTGACCCTGCAGCAAATTTCATTAAAATCCATTTTGAACATTTTGAGTTATTCTGCACACAGAATTACTCACGCACGCACGCACCAACCGACCGAAAAACGTAACCTCCTTGGCGGAAGTAATAATGTGCAACACTGTGTGGGGCGTCATCTGTTGCTCGAACAAGACATGCAGCAGTCTCGGGTATGTTAGATCTTGGTCAAATCACATCAAATTCATTGGTGACCATCTGTCTCGAGCTAATCGAGGCATTGTTTGATAAGTAAATAGTCTATTCTTGGCTCTGTAGATCCTTCATATATCCTCTCGATAAAATACGACTGACAGAAAGTGGATGGCATACGAAAGCAGTAAGGAGAGCTTGCAAGCAAAGGAGCCAGCAGTAAAGCCGGTTCTTAATTGGTGTTTGCCAAGTCTTGGCAAATACTGGCCAAGTATTCGGTCAAAATTAGCCGGGTCTTGGGATATATTCGCTGACTATTTGGTCAAGTGTTCCAGTTCATAATTGGGTTTCGCCCAGACTTGGCATATATTTGCCAAGACTTGAGATATTGGCTCGACCGGTAATGCCAATAGCTATTGGCGCGAGATATTCATGAGATCTCTTCAGGGCCCCATGGCGCAAAAAATATGTCTCTTCGTTTGCATTTACAGCCATTGCACACTTACGGTATGGGCATGATGCCGATCGATGCCAGATTGCAAATGTCCTTTATTTGCGAGAGCTTGGCTTGGTTTCGTCAAGCTTTTAAGAAGCTAAAGATTTGCCAAGACTTGGCGCAATCGTTGCCGAATTTTTGTCGAATGTTTGCCAATAAGTAATTTGCCAAGACTTGGTGAATATTAGCCAAGATTTATCAGTCAATTAAGAACAGGCTTTATCGAGCAGTCAAACAAGCGAGCAGAAGGGCAGAAAAAAATCGAAGTCCACAAAATGTAGTGGTCGTTTTCAAACAGCTTTTTTCACGCACTGGTCGATTCACAGCGACAAAATCAGTATTCAGCATTACATAAACACACTCCACTCTCGACGCTCGATCCCGTAAGGACAAACTAGCTGTTATCCGCGCTCACACACGTGCCTTTCGTCGCTCTCGTTTGTCTCTCATCACGCATGTGGTTCACGCTCTCACTCTCGGAACTAGATTCCGTGGAGGACTCGATCACTTCTAATCACGGACTTTTTGCACTCTCCTATCTTCTCGTGCTCTCACCTTTTTCTGTTGTTGCGCTTTCTCACACACCCGCACTTGCTCTTTATTTACTCGAACGACGTCACGTGACACTTCGAAAGCATTCACCCTGACTACGTAACGTAGCTAAGCTAAAGAGAGTCAAGGTGACCGGCACTGGAGGTTAAGGGCGTGTTTGTTTGGCCCAAAATCTCGAGATAATCGCGAGGACTAGGCGTTGCATACGTTCCTCGCTCATAAGGACGCACTCGCCGTGAAGGCGGGAAGCCGAGGGAGGTCTGGATTTCCCTCGATCCTTCCCGCTGCAGTGACCCTGATGAGCCAAAATGGCGGAGACAGTGCGAGTTTGGCTGGTGTTCGGAGAGAACAGTGCCTGTAATGTGCTTCTCAGGGTTCGAGAATGGAAAAGTGATGCGCCTATACTGGCGTAGAGAGACCTAAGTGCTCACTAAGGGAGACACAAACATTATTGTAGAAAAGAAGGAAATATGCAAGAGTTCCATATGATGCCCCCACCCCAACCACCCCCTATTCCCACCCCCACCACCATACGTGCTAACCCCATTCAGGTCTTACCTTATTTAAAATGGATTTTGCCAAAGCACTCTATGAAAAACCATAGCAAATCGGAAAATTATAGAATGAATAGACAATTCTTTGGAGGGTGAGGCTGTGAGTGGGGGTGTATTTCATAATGAAAAGGTTTGATGTGGTTCACATTGCATCAATAGTTGTGGCGAGACAATGTTTTTTCATGCCTTCTGGTTATTAGTATTACTAGAAATGTTTAACATGCGTCTGCTGAGCCGTAGCTTTAGCGGTTTTTTTCATTGCCCTGAGCCGGTGTCAGTAAAGAATTGACCCCTGTGTAGGTGAATGACTTGAAAGTGTTACGAGTGTAGTGGACTCCACTGGCGTTTTCACGCTGACCAACCTGTGACTTTCAACTTGTGAATTGACCAGTCGGAGTGGAGTGGGATGAACAGTGGTGATTGGACTGACTGAACTTGGTGACGTCAGTGAAGGCATTTAAGCGAGTGTCGCCGGATGCTCGGGGCGTCATAACATTTATTTTCAGCAAAAGCAGTGTCCGTGAAGATGCTGGCGCCCTGCTTGTTAGGTTTACACTTGGCGGTGGCCATATAGAAACGCAGAATGATATTAGTGAGAAACCTCAGCCTGCCCGGAACCGGCTGGAAGCGAACCCCTCTGCCAGGGGGTGGTGGAATGGTGAACAGCCAGCTTGCCTGCCAGCCTGCTTGCTTGCTTTGCTGAAGTGTGGTGGCCTGTCTTGT
>JAWQFJ010009993.1:12500-14699 GCA_034096865.1 Theodoxus fluviatilis | reverse complement strand
ATATAGGCCTATCAGTCGTTGCCTACAGACTCTCACAGCCTAGCTCCCAGCCTTCACGTGTGGCGTTGTCTCTAAGCCCAGCGGAATCGTAATCGCTTATAGAAAAAAGGGTGAGAGCGATTTGTTTGTGCCTAGAATCCAATTGCTTTGGGAAGATAGAGACGGACAACATGGATGGTTAGTCCATCTCGGAGCTTGAATGATGACCGCAAACCTTCACTTCCTTGCGGTCACACCTACTTAAAGGAAAGGTCAACATTTCAATAGTAACCATGGTGTTGAGGAAGCTCCTTTTAAGACGATTTTCGTCTTCTTTTTGTTTGTTTGTTGTTGGTTTTTTTTTTTTGGGGGGGGGGGGGGGGGGGGGGGGGGGGGGGCAAGTTGTAGACGTTGAGCCACCACGCAGTCACAAAGAGGGGAAAGTGCAACGTAGATGCTCACCTTATATAAACGTACATTCAATTTCATTCGAGCACACACAGGGTTGCAACCGATAGGGAAAACTGGATTATTACATTTTTAAAGGAAAGGTTTTAACCCGGACGAAAACTTAGGAGTCGGAGTCCCTTAGGCAGTTCAGTGCTGATTCCAACGTTGTTATGGCAACTTCTGTGGCAATCGGTGCCAAAGTGTACTGGTCGATATTGGTATCATGGAGAGGGAAGGATTGTTCCATGGACGACCGTAGGTGCTTCAAGTCACCCTGCCCAGACTTGTGCCCTGGAGAAGGCCATTCTAGTTCCACGCCACAACAAACGCCAGGTGAGGAAGACAACATGTTGCAGGAAATCTATTTAGGCGGCGGAAAACTGAAGTCATCCAACACCACAAGTGTGTTGGGTTTCCACGACTCCTCAGCTGTCACCTGATAGTTGTCCAAGCTCTCAGCAGGATCGGCATCAGTCAATGAACCTCCTGCTACGCAGAAGCAGGCTGCTAAGCAGAAGGCAGATTGGAACACAGTACCCGTCTCTCTGCTTCGTGTTATTAATCAATTTGAAACCCAGAACCAGCCATAACTTCATTGCTAGGATACCTTAATAGAATCGGTATATTCCATGTTGATATCACTTCTAGAATACTAAGTGTTTATTTATTGTCCATGTCACTTTTCAAGTTCTGATGATGGTTTTTCTTTGCACTAGTCATAAGCCCTGCTGTTACTGACATCTGCAAAGTTCCCCATGTCAATCTCCATGTTTAAAATCCGTTATGGAAACGATGTTTATTGCTGAAATATGATGATGGACACTAATATGAACCATTCACTTTTTATCTGCATCACTGTCGACAACACAAGTCAGGAAATATTCGACGAATCTCATTCTCAATCGTTTCCATGTTGTCACCTATTTCTTCATTTTAGTGCTTTTGTATCTAAGGTAAAGAACCTATGAGATAAACGAAATGAAAAAAACCACGTTTGGACAATATGTTAGGCGACACTGGAGAAAATGCATGAAGAAAAATCTTTCATGTTTGGCAGAATTCAAGTTGAAGACACGATTTCAGTCCCAAATTTCACGCAAATGGTCACTTGTGTGCAGGAATATTCCAACGTATTTGCTTTAGAAGGAGTCGATATTTACCAATTTGCCAAATGCAGACGTAAGTTTGCAAATAAACTACACAAACGAAGAGGATATTTTGCGGAACGTGTCTTTATTTATTTCAACGCATAGTGTTAAGACAACTTTCATTGACTTTATCATGAATTTGAACATTTTGCATAGTTTTCGTCAGTCCCCGAACAGATTTTCTTTTCATCCCCAGCCAACAGCCTCAGCTTTTCCGGTGCGGCCACAGAATGTAGTGTCAGGGAACCCAAGTCATTTTGCCATTATTAACGGAGCTTTTAAAGAGAGCTGAAAACCCTTAAAGAGCAAAGGAGTCATTAAGGAGTCCAGACAGCCGTATCTCCATATTGATTTTGCTCCTTCTCTTTGAAGCGAGGGGCCCCGAACATGAAAGAGAGCCTGAAACTCGATCGCTTCCTCACAAGCACATCTGTCTAATATATGTGCCCCTGCAGTCGCAGGATCCTGCTGCCGTCCCTCCAAGCAAAGACGACCTTCTCCACGGCCATTAAAGTTCCTTACCTTAAAGGAAGAATATTTGTCAGTATCTTTGTTGGTTCCTTGAGACATTTCCATCAACCATTAACGTGTCCTTCTCTTCTTGGATTGAAGGATGAACAGG
>JAWQFJ010009990.1:35000-48116 GCA_034096865.1 Theodoxus fluviatilis | reverse complement strand
GAGAGAGAGACGAGAGGGATGGGAGAGAGAGAAAGAGAGAGAGAGAGAGAGAGAGACAGAGACAGAGACAGAGACAGAGAAAGACAAAGATGGAGAGAGGAAGATATAGAGGTGTGTGTGTGTGTGTGTGTGTGTGTGTGTTTGTACGTGCTTCTGAAAACCGACATCCCGTACAGCATGGTGGTTTTTGTACGCAACGAGACAAATGAGCCCTCGTTCTGAACATGGTCTCTATCTCTTTCATTCTGACACCAAATCTTCTCTCTTTTGTGATAAAAACCACTATTTTATCTTGTCACTTTTTTTTCTCCTCCATACCCAACCTCTTTCCCACACAGATCTCGCCAGTATACCCAGAATAAAGGACTGAATGGAGTTTTGCAGCCTATCAGCCTGTGTAGCCTAAGCAAGACCATTGATCAAGAAAATCAGTAGAGCTTGTTGGAGCAAGAGTAAGGACAAGTTTGTTAGACGTAGAATCTCAAGGGCTAGGCGTTGCCTACGTTTCTCGCTCATTAGCCGTAGGTGCGTCTCGCTCGCCCTCGACTAGCCATCAATCGAGCCACTTGCCTAACAAACGCGCCCTGAGTCTTGCTTACCCAAGGTATTCGCTTCTCACTAATGGCGTTGGGAGGCGCGGAGAGTCTATTCTCACTCCCAGTGGAGTGAGGAGGGGAAGGGGGGGGGGGGGGGGGGGGCAACTTTTTAGGGTGTCTGGAAGAGTCCCACTTGGGCTGAGTAACCATAGGTTCCGGGAGTTAAGAACACGCTCTTTGCTGTGCATGCAAGACAAGCAGCGCCAGGTGAAAATCTGGGACGCCTGTGGGAAAACCTGGGACGCCAGGTGAAAATCTGGGACGCCAGGTGAAAATCTGGGACGCCTGTGGGAAAACCAGTTTCGCAACCCTGAGTGAATGGGCCTGTGGGTAAAAAACGTCCAGATCCGAATCAGCTGTGAGGATTGGACTGGATCAGTTTACTGCAGGCAACCCAGGGTAAATATGAACGTCGTTACTCGAGAAAAAGTATGTGCGAACTCACAAAGAGAGAGAGAGAGAGAGAGAGAGAGAGAGAGAGAGAGAGAGAGAGAGAGAGAGAGAGAGAAAGAGAGAAAGAGAGAGGGGGGGGGTAGGGGGGGTTAGGGGGATGGGGGTGTGCGCACACCGGGACACAGAGACAGCACAGTAACACAGCCCGGCAGGCAGTCATACTGACAAACAGACACCTAGATAGACATTCAGGCACGCAGATACACTGGAAGGCAGGCAGTCAGACAGATGCGCGCGTGCACACACACACACACACACACACACACACACACACACACACACACACACACGCCGATACAAAGACAGGCAAACACTAATTCAGGCAGACACAAAGACGCAGGTGCTATCACATACCCAAACACATACGTGCGCTCAGGCGGACAGATGTAGAGAAAGACACAAAGGCAGAGACAGACATTCAGACACGCATGTGTACAGACAGACATATACATATAGACACACAGCAAGACAAACTCATACAGAGACATGCACACCCGCTGACACTCGGATAAAAAAACAGTAGTAGCAGAAGTAATAGTAGTAATAGCAGCAGCAGCAGTAGTAGTAGTAGCAAATGTAGCAGTAGTAATAGTATTAGTAGTTGGATTATTACTAGTAGTAGAAGCAGCAGCAGTAGTATAGCAGTAGCAGCAGCAGTAGCAGTAGTGGTTGTAGTAGTAGTAGTACTGGTGGTAGTAGTAGTAGTAGTAGTAGTAGTAGCCATGGCCACAGTAGTGGTCATAGTAGTAGTGGTAGTAGTAGTGGTAGTAGTAGTGGTAGTAGTGGTAATAGTAGTGGTAGTAGTAGAAATAATAGTAATAGAAGTAGCAGCAGTGGAAGTTGCAGCAGCAGCAGCAGTAGCAGTAGTAGCAGCAGCAGCAGCAGCAGCAGCAGTAGTAGTAATAGGTGTTGTTGTTGTTGTTGTTGCTGCTGCTGCTGCTGGTGTTTAAGTAATATCATCACCGTCATTTTCGTATTCATCGTCATTATCAACATTGCTGTTATCGTTGCTGTCGTCGTCGTCCAGCACCACCAGTCTACTTCCTGACCACTCACCAGGGGCATGATGAGGAACTGGGACAGGAAACCGATGGCGGGGGCGATAGGACGTTTCATGGTGGCCTTGACGACGTCAGCCTCGATGCGGCAGCCCATGGACAGGTTGGCCAGGATGACCAGGGTGATGATGCCCACGTTGAAGAAGGTGTTGATGGCGCGGTCTCGCCGGCTGACCACCAGAGGAAATTCGCTGTTGACGTACCACGTGGTCCCGGAGCCGTCCTGCACCGTGTCGCTGGCATTGGCTGCCGAGCTGTCGTTGACAAGAACCTGCAGATCTGTTCTTCCAATGATTTCGCCTTGCAGCGTGATGGTCACCGTGCCTAGAGATGGTCAAGGACAAAGGTCAAGCCTGAGTACGTCAGCCTAACCCAGTGCGTGTGTTGCTTCAAGGTATCAATTCACCTCTCGTGACGACCACATTCTTTCCCTCGCTGCCACCCTTTCTACTCTCTCCCCCCCCCAAAAAAAAACACACACAAAAAACAAGAAGGGCAAAGCCCATACGACTCACATGCTCGACCTTGACCTTTATATGACCTTGACCTTCAGGTGACCTTCAATGTCAAGGTCAAATAACTAAACCTACCAATGACATCATACACTAAGAAATGCTTTACACATTTTTCCTACCAAAATACATGTGACCTTGACCCAAGGTCAAGGTCATCCAAGGTCATGCAGCACAAAGCTATTAATTCAAGACATAGGAAGCACAATGGTGCTTATTGGCACTTTCTACCATGAGATATGGTCACTTTTAGTGGTTCACTACCCCATTTTGGGCACATTTCATAAGGGTCAAAGTGACCTTGACCTTGATGATATGTGACCAAATGTGTCTCATGATGAAAGAATAACATGTGCCCCACATAATTATTAAGTTTGAAACAGTTATCTTCCATAGTTCAGGGTCAAGGTCACCTCAAAATATGTATACAATCCAAATTTGAAGAGCTCCTGTGACCTTGACCTTGAAGCAAGGTCAACCAAACTGGTATCAAAAGATAGGGACTACTTTGCCCTATATACCATATATAGGTGAGGTATCCAACCTCAAAAACTTCAGAGAAAATTGAGAAAATGTGAAAAATGACGGTTTTTAGACAACATTTATGGCCCCTGCGACCTTGACCTTGAAGCAAGGACAAGTCACTGTGTATGTTTTTGAGGCCTTGTCATCATACACCATCATGCCACATTTGGTATTGATAGACTTAATAGTCTCGGAGAAAAATCCAACGTTGAAGTTTTCGGACGCCCGGACGCCCGGACGCCCGGACGGACGAAACGGGTGAGTACATAGACTCACTTTTGCTTCGCATGTGAGTCAAAAAGCAGCATGTTTAATATAATTGTTTATTCCTGTCTGCGCATAATAATATTTAGACTTTAAACTATTATTTGCGCCGTCTGAGTGTTCATAAATACATACGTCTACATACTGTGGGGGGTGGGGGTGGGGGTGGGGGGAATTTTTACCAGGATTTGAGGTAGGTGAAGACAACAGCCGACTCGAAGGTGGCCGATCGACTGCAACCCTCACTTGTATGTACATTTTAAAAAATCCAATTCATTTTCAAAAAAAGGATACAACTATCAAGGTTGGATCATAGTAATTGTAACAAAAATGTACATGCATTCACAACGGCCCTCATTCCTGGAAAAAAGAATTCCACTTCAACTTAAATTTCTCAAAGTTACCTGCCATTCTACCTGCACGCTCTTCTATATTCAACACATTAAACATAAATTTATTAAAGTCTTCAAATAAAGGCAATTCATTCATGGATCTTTTGTAATATATAGGTTTTTTTCCTAGCAGAATGATAAGGTTTGTACATGAATCATAGTCTGGCGATGCTTATCCAAATGTAAGGGAATTTTTGTCTTGCTACAAAGGAAACAAATAATTTCTTTCCAAAAGGTTTCATTAACACTACAGTCAACAAAGAGATGCTCCAAAGTTTCGGGTTCTGTCAAACAGAAAGAGCAGACATTACTCTGAACAATCTTTAGTTTGAACAAATATTCATTAACGAGTTCCTAAGTTTCACTTCTCTTGTTGCTACAAAGGAAATCATATAATACCGCCTCCATGGCAATTCAGATACTCCCAATTGTTTCCCAAGATGTTTCGAAGTAGGTATTTGACTATTTTCAATAAGAATTGTATAATACATTCTCGCACTTTTTTTTTCAAAAAGGTTCGTATCGGTAGTTCCACTTCACAAGCAATAATACTTGCAGTAGCTCTTTCGAAACTACTCTTCCAGTGAGCGGGGATTATACTTAATAGTTTTGCGTATTCCAAAAAGTTTCCTTGTAGGTTAAATGAACATTTTAACTCTTCAAATGATTTAAATTCCCCGTTCGGATGAACACCTGCGCCTTCAGCATGCTGCCAGCATGGATATGTGCGCCATATAAGTGGACATCGTCATCATCATCATCACTATCTTCCATACTTCTAATTCCTACGTGAAAACATGTTTTTAAAATTATGTTTTATCTTTATATTGCAGGTTGTTCCAAAATGGCTGATGTAAAAGGTCACAGATCAAGAAGTGCCAATGGTGCTTGCTTTCAAATTCGTTCTAGATTTCCAAAACCTGCTTCCAGAAAACGTTTTTCAATCTGCTTATTGCTGTCTGACTTATACATCTCCCAGTTTCGATTAAAGTGTTAATATCAATTACTTTTCCGAGAGGAATACCCATTTCAGGTGCTTGGGCTAATCTGTTGATCCATGTCAGTTTTAGCGCCCTGTCATATGCATGAAGATCAGTCATCTGCAAACCTCCTTCAGCATATGGTTGGGTAATGACAGTTTGCTTTACCCGGTCCTACAGACTTTATCCCTCCAGGTTTACTGGAGGTCCTACAGACTTTATCTGTCTGTCTGTCTGTGTGTGTGTCTGTCTGTCTGTGTGTCTGTCCCGACTTAACGGCTGATATCTCAAGAACTACTGGACGGATTTCTTTGACATTTTGAACACTTACTGGAAGTTAGGTCCGATTGAATGCATCACAACTTCTGAATCGAGGCTTGAAAAAAAGTGATATTTTAAGGTCGTAAACTCGAAAGCACCTCCCTAAATACTCCATTGATGGAATGGCGAAATTGCAAAATGTGTGACGTCATCAATACCGTGACGTAATTTATTGTGTATCTCTGCCTGTCAGGCTCGACTTAACGGCTGATATCTCAAAAACTGCTGGACGGATTTCCTTGATATTTTGCACACTTACTGGAAGTTAGGTCCGATTGAATGTGTCAAATTTTCAGAATCAAGGTTTAAAAAGAAAGTGATTTATTTAGGTCGTAAACTCGAAAGCACCTCCCTAAATAGTCAATTGATGTAAGAGCCTAATCGAGTCAAACAGAGTTATCTTTTCCTCAGTTCAGTTCAGTTCAGTTCAGTCAAAGACCATACATTACTAAGACCGCGCACTTGGCTATTTTTGCACTACGCGAAGCGAGGTACAGATTTACACACGTTGCATTGTCTTCGTCATCACAGTTTTTAACAAATTCAGCATTTTTAACAACAGTATTATCTCCTGAGGTTCAACAGTGAAATGAATCTTGTGCATCACAAATTACGAAGTTTGATTTTTCTGTTCTTCTCGCGTTTATCATTGTATGCTGCTTGATCGTCTGCTGCTCAGCGCGCAGATCATAATTATGTGTCTGGTGTTTATTTCTTTATTAAGACCAGCTTGTTAGGGACGTGCTTTTCCATGGAGAAAATTGTGTTTAGATCTTTTACGAGAGATATAGTTTACTGACACCTTGACCCTTTTCCCAGCTTTAGTGTGGGGATTTTCATTTTAGCGTTTACACTCGCTTCTCCACACACTCGGCTAATTAGTGTTCGTGTTTACAAATTACGAAACAAACGGTTTCTCACATACATATCGCTTTCAAGAAATACTATAAAAACCCTTGCACGCACTTGCATTCTGCTATTCATACACTAAACTTTATTCCTCACGCACGTGGCATAATCTATATAACACATCTCGCACAAGCGCTCTGGGGGAGACACGCGAAAACGGGGAGATCACTCTGTCGGAAATCTCGCTAAAATCAGCCGAGTGTGCGGTCTTAGTAATGTATGGTCTTTGGTTCAGTCTCTTAACCCTGAGATGGGTTGTTGAGGCACCACTGATGACTTTCGGACAATCTTCCTCCATCGATCTCTATCCTCTGTGGCTCGCTGTGAGTCAGCAAAGGTCAAGCCTGTCCACTCTTTCATGTTGTCTGCCCACCTCTTTCTCTGCCTGCCTCTCCTTCTCCCACCTGGCATGCGGACGGTACCTTGCAGAATGGTCTTGGCCAGCCCACTGCCGCTTGACACGTGACCGTACCACTTCAGATTTCTGCTTTTCACGATTGAGAGAAGGTCTTCGTGCTGTCCAATTGCTCTCCTGATCCTGTTGCTGACTTCCTCATTTGTGACATGGTCTTTATATGATATGTTCAAAATCTTGTGGTGGTTTACGGAAAAGAACGTTATAAATGCTTTACAAACACTCAGCCATATCAGTTTTCAAATGGCACACTTGGTAGAGTATTGAACTCTTGGTCATGCGTGACCATGTTCGATTCTGCGCTGAAATTTTTTTTTCTCTCTTTTTTCGAGAGGTTGTGGGTTCGAACCCGACCTGGTTTTTTTGTGTTTTTGTGTGTGTGTTTATTTTCCCCCTCTTTTCTCGAGAGGTTGCGGGTTCGAACCCGATTTTTTTAAAATGCCAAAACCTGCAGGTTCAGCGCCAGCGGTTTTTATATAGTTATAGGTCGTCATGGCCAGGGATCTGGTTCTTGAGTCGCGCCCATGGAAATTGGTGTAGACCTCTAGAACACAGCACTGGACAAGGCATTGTCCCTGGGCAGCCGCGTCGGCTCAAGCCGCCTATCGCTGCCACTGCACTCATCGTCTGGCTTCCCCATTGTCAAGGGAGGGTAAACTGCTTTCATCCCCCCTGACAAGCAGCACCACCTTCGTCACAGGACGCTCCAGCATGGTCGTTGATCTGGAACCCGAGTCGCCTCCTGGAGCGTGGGTAGGTTTAGCTACCCGCAGCAAGCATCGCCTGACGAGTCCGTCTTCACTGGGGTAGACTTTCTCGACGCGGGCCAGCTTCCAATCGCCTCTGCAGACTTCGTCCTCAACCAACAGGACAACATCGCCAGGAGAGAGGCTAGGACGTTCGCACTGCCACTTTCGCTTGGACTGCAGTGTGACCAAGTAGTCTCTCCTCCACTTCTCCCAAAACACATCAGCCAGGTACTGTACCTTTCTCCATCGTTTCTTGAGATACACATCTGCCCTCTCAAACACTCCCGGGGGTGGCAGGATCCCGGAGGACTTCATTGTCAAAACGTGGTTGGGAGTGAGAGGCAGAGGACCCGTGGGGTCTTCTAGGGACTCGACGGACAATGGCCTGGAATTCATCACAGCCATGACTTCGTACAGCAGAGTTCTCAGTGAAGATGTGGTCAGATTCACCCCAGGTGATGTCAGCAGGCCGTTCAGGATCCGCCTCGCTGACCGGATGAGTCGCTCCCATACTCCTCCAGTGTGACTTGCTGAGGGAGGATTGAACTGCCATTCACACTGGAACCTTCCCAAGATAGCAGTCTTCAGATCATCTTTGGGCATTTCCTCCCAGGCTCGCTTCAACTCACGCGATGCCCCCACAAAGTTAGTTCCTCTGTCAGATCGGATGTGCCGGATGGGTCCACGGATGGCGATGACTCTCCGGAGGGCGTCAATGAAGCAGTCTGTGGTCATGTCGTCCAAAGTCTCAATATGCACTGCTCGTGATGCCAGGCAGGTAATTAGCAAGGCCCACCGCTTCAGAGTTTTCCTGCCGTCCTTAACGAGAAATGGGCCAAAGCAATCGAGCCCGCAATAGGAGAAAGGCGGGGACTCAGTCGTTCTCTCGTCTGGCAGGTCAGCCATCTTCTGACCCATGGGAGCTCCATGATGCCTGATACAGGGTACACAGATCTTGAGAATCTGGGAGACCACGCGCCGCACTCCTATAATCCAGTACCCGTGCTCACGGATGGCATGAATGGTAGTAGTTCTCCCAGAGTGGCCTGTCTCTTCATGACAACGCCGAACTATAAGCTTTGTCAAGTGTGCATCTCGTGGGAGCAGAACTGGTAGGGTAACATCATCCTTCTTTTTGACACGACCTCCGACCACGAGCAGACCATCTCGTGCGGTACAGCAGCCAAGTTGTTTCATCGCGCTGAGGACTGATGGCGCTGGGTTGGACAGATGCTCTCTCTGGGCGATTGCGATCAGTTTCTTCTCAACAAGGGCCCTCACCTCCAACAGAGACATCTCAGATTCACGATATTTCTTCACCCATCGCTTCATGACCCGAGTGATGCCGCCAACCAGTCCAGACCATGTCGCAGCTCGGCGTGTCTGATCTTCCATGTTCGCTGGGGCCGATGAGGTAGTGGTAGCCCTGACATGGACCTCAACATCGTCATCGGGAATCTCAAACTGCTTCGAGTCGTATGTCACCTGCTGCTGCCAAAGGATCTCAGGCCCATGGAACCAAACTGATTTCTGTAACTCAGATGCTGTCGCTCCTCTTGATGCAATGTCAGCTGGATTCAATCCGGTGGGAATGTATGACCACTGGCTCAGCTCCGAATGTCGCAATATCTCTCCAACTCTGTTTGCAACAAAGACGTGGAACTTGCTATGATGGTTGGCCAGGTAGGCAAGCACGATTTTGCTGTCTGTCCAAAAGTGATGCCTCAGGTCATCATACTTGAGCTGCTTGTCCAGGAAGATTGACATTCTGATGGAAAGAGTCGCTGCCTGAAGTTCCAGCCGAGGAATTGTGGTTTTCTTCATCGGTGTCACCCGACTCTTAGCCATGGCCAGGGAGCAATGGACTCGTCTGTCTTGATCGACGAGACGCAGATAAGAGCACTGCCCATATCCATCTGCACTGGCATCAGAGAAGTGATGAAGCTCCGCTTCCAGAACGGTACCAAAGTCTGGAGGGACGAAGCTTCGAGGAATCTTCAGTTCATGCAGAGCAGTCCGCTCGTCAAGCCATCTGGTCCAGGCTTCTCCCATCTCAGCTGGCAGAGGATCATCCCAATCCAGATGGTCGCGACAGGTTTGATGCAGCAGGATTCTTCCTCGCAGCACCACTGGTGAGATGAAGCCCAGGGGATCATACAGGGCAGCGACAGTTGATAGCATCCCTCGTCTGGTAGCAGGTTTGGATTTGGTACTCTGGGCGAAGGTGAAGACGTCTTCTTCTGTGAGCCACTGAAGCCCCAAAGCTCTTTCCACCGGACTTTCATCGGGCTTCCCTAGATCTCGAGGCTTTCTTTCAGCTCGTTCTTCCTCTGGAAACATGGCCAAGAGCTCTTCGCTGTTTGATGTGATCTTGTGAAGATGCATCTGGACTTCTTGGCAGATCTTCACTGCACCCCTCAACACCCTAGCAGCGGATTCCACGTCGGCGGCTGCGTGCAGACCATCGTCAACATAGAAGTTTTGCTGAAGGAATTGGGCTGCATCTTCATCAATGTATGCATGGTCTTTGCCTGCCTGTTTCAGCCCATAATTCGCACAGCCGGGAGAGGAAGTAGCACCGAAGATATGGACTGTCATTCGGAAATCCTTCAGAGGCTTGGTCATAACTCCATCTTCCCACCAGAGGAATCTCAAGTAGTCGCGGTGACATGGGCGGACGTGGAACTGGTGATACATTTGTTGTATATCACATGACAGGGCAATCTGCCCCTTCCGGAACCTCAACAGGACACCCACGAGAGAGTTTATCAGGTCTGGTCCCTGCAGCAGCACATCATTTATGCAGACTCCTTGGAACCTGGCACTGCAGTCGAATACCACTCTGATCTTCCCTGGCTTCTTCTCGTTGTACACGCCGTGGTGTGGTATATACCACTTGACTGGGTTGTCCATCTCATCTTCTGGCACCTTTTTAGCATGACCCTTGGCGAGAAGATCATTCATGAAGGTCATGTAGTGCTCCCGTTTGATTGGATCCTTCTCTAGCTGTCGCTTCAGCCCCATCGCTCTGGTGAAGGCAGAACTCCGATTGTTTGGCAGCACTGGGTTTTCTTCCCGGAAAGGAAGAGGCATCTCGTAGTGCCCCGAATCATTCAGCCTGATGCCCTTTCCAATGATATCCAGGAACTTGATGTCGTCTTGAGAGAGGGTGCCTGTGTCTTTCTCAATGAAGTCGCCCTCCAGCACATTCAGGACGTCTTGAACAGTCGCTTGCTCGACTCGGGACCGATAGACATGGACAACTGGAATCTCTGTAAGCTGGTGATCCTCGCTCGACTGACCGGATACTGACGCCATCAGGATGTTTGCAGTTTTCACTGACGGTGAGGAGGTTTGGTCGTCCACCGACTCAGTGACCTTCGATTCACCAATAATCGTCCATCCAAGGCAAGTCTTCACTCCAAACGGAATACCTTGGATAACTTCAGTTGGCATCAGGGTCTGTGAGTTATCATAGCCAATCAGCAGTCCGGCAAGACAATTCTGCTCATAAGGATGCAACTGATCTGCGATCCTCCTCAGATGCTCATGTCTCATTGCGACCTCTGGTGTCGGAATCGTCCAGGGATCAACTGACAGGAAGTCTGTGGTATATGTTGTTGCCAGTGGATACCAGTCTTTAGAGTCAACAGATCTTACTCTCAATCCCTTCACTGCCTTAGTTGGCACAATCTTGTTCTGGGCGGTCATGGTGTTCAGCTTGAGGCATTGGTCTTGGCAGCGTGCGTGCAACTTCTTGGACAACTCGCTGGCTATGAAAGAAACGTGAGACTGAGTGTCCAGCAACGCGTAGGTCAGGATCTCCCTTTTTGGTTCACCATCTGTGGACACGTATACAGGGATGATCATAGTCGTCCTCGTTGGCTGGCATGAGGGGACATTGTTCGACTCCATATGGGTATCCCGAGAAGCTGTTTCCCCAACCACTCCGGTACAATGAGAGCCTGCAGTATTCTGGCGACTGTCTTGAGCCTGGACCTCTTTCCGAAGTATATTGCCACCTCCTGCAGACTGGTCGGCAGAGGACGGGTTTGTTGAATTCTTCTCGTAATGGAGGATTGTAAGGTGAGGACTCTTGCATTCTCTGCAGGATTTAGGACGCTGGCAGGCGCTAGCCACATGGGAGCGGTTGCCGCACTTGAAACAGAGCCTCTTTTCTTTGAGAATCTGGAGACGATCCTCCCGTGACTTGCTCATCAGCTTTTGACAATTAGCAACATGGTGTGCGTCATCCTGGCAGTACTCACAAGGTTTCCTGTTGTTTCCTTGCTCGCCCACTGACTGGTGCCCATTCTTCTGAGGTTTGAACGTACGCTCAAACACCCCTTGGATCTCCTTCAAACCTTTCTCCAACTTCTTCTCGAGGTTCATCTCCAGACTCTTCTCCAGATTCTTGATGTCCTCCTTGAAATGGTGAAGATCCTCCTGCGACAGTTGAGGCACAGCGGTAGTCGCATATGATGCCTGAGACTTGCCCTTGACCGGGTCTGTCGATGACTTCTGTGTGGGTTTAAAGTCCCATCCTGGCTCACAAGCCACCTCAGCTTCATCGAAGACAAACTGGACAAACTCGCTGAACGCTGGGTGCTTCTGCTCTTTCCGTCGTTTCTCTGTGCACCGCCTTTTCCAGCGCAGAGCCATCCAGTCTGGCAGCTTTTCCACCATCTTAAGCTGGTACTGAAAGTCCTCAAAGATTCCATGTTGTCCCACTAGCTTGCTGGCGCTCAGACATTGGTGGAGAAAATCTGAGAGTCGTCGCAGCCCTTCTGCATCCCGACTCTTAATGTGAGGCCAGTTCTCATACCTGGTCCGAAAGGCATTGGTGACAACCAGAGGGCTTCCAAATCGATGATCCAATGCTGATAATGCCGTCTGGTATGCGGTATCATCTGCAGAGAGGACGGTAGCACTGATTGCCTCTTTGGCTGTTCCCGAGACATAGTTCTGA
The DNA here is from genome assembly GCA_034096865.1 of Theodoxus fluviatilis. Classification (NCBI taxonomy): domain Eukaryota; kingdom Metazoa; phylum Mollusca; class Gastropoda; order Cycloneritida; family Neritidae; genus Theodoxus; species Theodoxus fluviatilis. Next base: position 35,973 of record JAWQFJ010009990.1, on the reverse strand, counting down.
AGGTACATCAGCCTCTGGGTGTTGGTAATGTTCTGAGAACCAATCAGCATCATAAACGTATGTCGCCAGGCTGGGTATGAGATGGGATCTCCACCAAATACTGGGGGTTCTTGAAGCGGCAAACGATTTTGCTTCACTGCGTCGACCAGGACATGGATCTCTTCCTGTCTTTGGGATGCGCTCAAATCTGAACAAGTCTGCAGCTGCTCATGCGAGGCTGTCGTTCCCAGCCTAACGTCGGAGGCTCCATTTTTTGGTTCAAAGCTATTGGCCTCAGGGTTCAGGTCATACGCTCGTTGAAGGGGTGATGACGACATGATTGGTTTCTCTTCCCCGTTCGATCGAGGCAGCTGCTGATGCTGGTGGTGGTCATGGCTGGATGAAACGGTGGACGTAACCGTGGTCAGCGTAGTCGTCGTTGTGGTGCCGGCTATGCTCCGTCTCAAGCTCATCTCTCTCATCCTTGTTAGCCAATGTTGCCGAGAGTCGTCGACTGCGGACGAGGAAGTCGGTCGATTACTCTCAGCTCCCTGGGCTGCGGGTTGGTGAGTTAGAGCAGAGACGGTGGAGACGATGCCGGCAGGAAAGGAAGAATGGGACTCATGGGCAGAAGCGGATGTCGGATGAGGTCGGGAGCAGGGGTTGTATGGTAGGTTGGTAGGATTGAGCGCAGGACGTCGACTCCGTTATAATGGACGTCTAGCAGTGACATGTTGTCCAGATACGTTAGTGGTTCCGGTGGTTCTCGTGCCTCAGCCAACATCTGCTCTGCGACCTCCTGACTCTTTCTGTTAAATACCTTAGTAATTCTCGTTTTGTCCTGCTCCTCAGCCTCTATCTGGGTTTCCAGTTGCTCCAGCTTACTCATCAAGTTCCTCTTTCACCAATTCGCCTCTCTCATGCTCCTATGTCTCGCACCTCTCAGCTTGTTGCTGTCGTCCTCTCTGCCTCCTCCCTCTCTGTCTCAACCAGA
>JAWQFJ010009990.1:7500-25000 GCA_034096865.1 Theodoxus fluviatilis | reverse complement strand
GCAAGAAAACAACCCAAGTTCAAATAAACACAGGCCAGTGAATCAGTTTGCAAAATAAACACAAGTTTATTCAAAACTAACAACACTTCCTGGCAGTCTGAGGCTGCCGAGGAAGGTAGAGCTGAATAAAATTGCAGCAAGCACAAAGAAACAAAACAGTGAAGAAATACAATCAGTCAGCAGGTAAGACAACACACTTCTGCTTCCTGAAATCCCAAAATAAACAACAACAACAACAGCAACCCTTGAGGTAAGGGAATCAATGAACAAACCAAGAAAATCCGAAACCCTTATCCCAACTGAACGCCTAAGTCACCGGTGACTAGGGTTAACAGTAAAGCACAAAAAACAACAGTCTCCAAATCCACTCTTCCTTCCACCATTTCTCAAGAAACTGAAATAAATTCAGTTGTAAGTCCAAACCCACAATCCACCTCAAAGTCCACCACAAACTCTGAAAAAAGCACCTCACAACACCAATAATTCATCAAACCGACAAATATAAACAAACCCCGACAACACACAGGGCGCGACTCCAGTCACTCGCTCCCATGCATTACCACAACACAACAGCCCGCGGCTCGCTAGCAAAACCCCCTCCACATTCCTCGGCCACCCCTTCGCTTCCCCTGGGCGGCGGCGTTTCCGGTTGGACAACCGGTAACTGAAAGAATGTAAACACAGCAAGCCTCGCTCCGCCTCACTCCCGCGCATGCAGTTGCTCCTCACACGGCAAACACACGCAATTCATGCGCATACAAATGGACACTTCACGTCAACACAGCAGTAACGCATAGAGAATGAACATGAAAGAAACCATCTTACCAATCACTTCGCTGACGGTACGCTTTTCCCCAAGCAAGCGTATGTTGACACTACGTAGCTCTCCCCTAGCTCACGTGACCATAAAACACACAGCGATAACCACATGTCATTCCCCACAAGAAATCTCTGGAATAAACCAACCACTTCTTCCTTTCACCAGTCCGACTGAAAAGAAGATATTTCCCCAACCCCTGGAAAGAGTCACTGTACCCCAAACACAGTTTCTCAAAAGTCTTGGTGAATATTCCTATCACTGACGCACCCCTGGCGCCAAACGGTGTCCAGACAAATTGAACCCCTCCCCATGGATTAAGTTCATTCCCCTCATTGTCTGTCCCAAGATCTACTCTGACTTGCGAGCGTCACACTCGAATACCCAAGTCAATAACAGTTTTGGAAGACGATTCCGAAAACCCGGCAGAGTACCACAGTCCCCAGAGTTAGAGCGATAGATACCATTCTGTAGAAGAATCAATTGATGAATCACTCCCCCTCTCCGTCGCATTGTCTACCCTGCGACAATATGGCTGCACAAAGACACCGCTCCACTGCGAATGTATATGCTAGCATTTCTCCCTCATACCTTTCTGCCTCTGACACAATCTCTCCTGATTGGCAGGCCGCACTGTGCGGACTTCCTACCCACTTTACCCAAGTGGCTTTCGTTAGACTTTTAACTGTCAACCCTGACCTGTCTCAACGAAATAGTAGCTACCCAGCTACGGACAAGAAAGACGATACTTGCAACAGCCGTTTGAACCAAGACGGCTCGACGAAACGATCCGACGTCTCAGAGGTCGCTCCCAGCCTCGCGTCCCGGTCACTCCCGGCCAAACGCAGCATTCCGTCGGAGACGACGACAGCGAGTTTCCACCCGTGCGGACTCGCGAAGACCAGTGCTGCAAGGCTCCACCAAGAAGACGCAGCACTCGTGGAATACGAAGATACCAAACAGGAACGATGAACCAGTGGAAATGTAGAGGATTAGGCGGGAAGCCCACAGCTCCCGCGAGTAGTCGATACTCCCATAGTAGACATCGCGTGACGACGGCAGCACGACGACGGCGAAGATAACGACGAAGACCCAAGAGCGGCGGCAGCAACCCCAGCAAGCGCACCGCAGCAGTAGTACAGAAGAAGAAGAAGCCTAGAACACACAAGGTTTCGCCCAAATAATCCAACTACCCCATTTCCCTGCGAAGCCCATTCATACACGAGTTTAAGGTTCAAGTGGCGCATCCCGACCTGATGCCCAAAAATTAGAAAAAGGCTTCACTCGCACCCCGCGAGTCAGCTTAAATGCAAAGCTTCATTACTCACTCCCTTTCCTATAGATTTACCCCATCCATAGAAAATACGAATCCCGTACCCAACAATAGACTTATTTTCCACCCAGATTCGCAAATCAATTTCCCCACGTGGAAAAAGCAATATGGCGGTGGATAATCACCTCAGTCCTTCAGGCTGTGGTGACAATCCTCAGAAGTTCCGTCTTAGCCAGCGGAAAAACTCCACTTCCCGTCTCGTACGAATCAACTGCCTCAGAGTTGATACGGAGAGAAATTCCACGGGGCGACCAGACTTCGCCCAACCGAGCCACACCGTGCAGCTCCCGCATCAACGACCCAGAAGATGCGTACCTACTCCCTCCATCCAACCGACGGAAAAGTGTACTGAGCTCTTAGACGCAATCAAACCCACGCGTCCCCCTCTCACGTGATTGATCGCCAATCACTATCGAGAGATTTTCCCGCTCTCACTGCCTTCTCCAATCACTACTCATTAAACCCACGCAACCCTCAGATCCCCCTGTTAGTAAACGAGTAGACCCCGCAGATCTCGCTCACCATAACCCCCTCCGGAGACCCTTCCCCCCCTCCGGGTTCACTCCGGAGCGAAACTGTGGCATTCCATTACGCGGTGGCCACGCCCACAACGGCAGGCGTGCAGCCGCGACATGGAGAAGATAATTTTACCCTGTTTATTTACAAGAAAAGGTGACTAGCCCACATCACCCCTATTGTCGCTGTTTATCCCGCGACACATACATTCTGTTTGCTCCTGCTTTTAGAGCTAATTCTCTCTCCATCCATAACCAGAAATATAAGTACAATCGATGTTTCATGTTGCCTCCTGTTGCTAATCATTTTGAACCAGCTGCGCGTGTCACGATCGTGTTTTAGTAATAATGGTGGTGGAGTTTGTTTGAGCTTCTTTCATGCGAAATACAGGTCACAGCTCACCAGACGAACCTAGCTCCAATTCATCTATACTGAGGAGGCGATATTTGATATGAGGACGAATATTTTGTTGCGTTCCAAAAAGGAGAATTCACCCGCCTGTTTTCTCTCTGAACTTATCTGTCCTTTGAACTCCTTCTTGCTTTTAAGGGCTGAATTGGGCAAAGTTCTGTTTACACATAATACAACTTACAAGCTATACAAGACAATAGCGCGTGGGTCAACATAGGCCTACCGCACCACTTATTATTACTGTTTCCACAGAATTTTCTCACATAACTAACCTCGCGTCCGTACCCCTGGTGACCTGCAGCAATGCAGACGACGAATAAGCAGAGGAAGATACTGAAATCGAGTTTCGTTCTCCGAGTCTCATCGACTTCACACTATGTCAAGATGATAAGGGAGATGGTTTTGCGGTTTGCATTGATGGCGTCCGTTAAAACAGTTGCAAATTGATAGCCACTGCATCTGCGTTGCGAGGAATCGCTGTTCTGTTTGTTCCAACATTCATCCTCAAGGACGAACAGGCGTGTTTTTCTAGCCATTTCCACCGTTTCTTTGATAGTTGTGATCACACGAGTTCGTTGCGTCATGTGCTAGTGTCACAGGGCGCATTTGTTAGGCGTAAAATCTCGAGAGAATCTCGAGAGCTAGGCGTTGCCTACGATTCCCCTTCATCAGCCATAGGTGCGTCTCGCTCGCCTTTGACTAGCCATCGAGGCGAGCCACTTGCCTAACAAACGCGCCCATAGGCTAGACGGTGTCTTATCCCGAACGGTGGAACTCGATCTGCTTACATGTGCATAAGATGACGTGTCACCCGCCAAATCTTGTGACTGAACTATCTCCAGGCAGAGACGACTCAATTCCCACGTACTCTTGTCTCTCTGGGCACGCCGACAGTCAGACGACAGGATGGTCCGTGATTTGGGTTTGATGTCCCCTAGCGTGTTTCTGCGCTTGTCCAGCTAGCTGATCCGTTAATTCTCCTGAATTGTTGGGTGGATTTGCCGAATTATTTCCTCACATCATTTTATCAAACTAGCTTGTCTACTCCCCAGCAGCTTGTAGAATCTGGTCTGATGTGGTGTTGCAATTGCGACTGTTGCACTTGTCTCTTCGCAATGTCCTGTTACAACAGGGGCTCTCCTATTTTGCGCCGGGAAGTCGAAGTTCACAAACCCCGGTGGTCGTTTTCAACAAAACTTTATTCACGCACTGGTGGATACACAGCAGTGACAATTAGTAAACAACTTAACTCTACGAGCAATGCTGCAGAGGACTTACTCCTTACAAAGGAGGACTCGCTTAACTTCTTGTTAAGCTCTCACCTTAACTCTGTTGTGTTTGCTCTCTTGTCTGTCACTTTGTCGCGCTCATATGCCTTTACACAGATTCTAGAAACTTCTAGAACTGCGCACGCACTATACTCAGCTGCCACGAAGCTTCACGAATGACGTCACGTGACACAGCTAAGACAAATCTAGCCCGTCTCCTTCGTGTAGCCAAGCAACAGCGTGAGCGGAGAGGCTGATGTAAACAGCCCAATTACGCTACGATATACTCGTGTGTTCTAGAACCCTCACAACACGAGCACGGCATCTTTACTAAGAAGTTCAATGTTTTTGAAACCCGAACAAATTTATCAGTTAGGTTTTTGAAGCCAACAGGTGTGGTGAACAGTGACACAACAGCATCAGCGAATAGTAGTAAAAATATTACGCCCATTACAGGTTTTAACTCAATGCCATGTTTTCCCTTTTCTGGTACGTGATTCGCCACAAAATCATTCTACATGAAAAGCAATGGAAAATGACTCTAAGGTCCCCTGTTTCACGCCGGCCATACAATCGACGAATTCGGATAGTCTATATCGCCAAGGAACGCAAGACTATATTTTTTTAACACATCCCTTACCATCGAAACAAAGTTTGTTGACACACCGGCCATGTCTTTCGTCATGTTCCACAGTTAATCCCTGTTCACCAAGTCGAAAGCATTTCTATAGTTAACAAAGGTGACGTACAGTTTGCCCCGGCCCTCCCTGCATACACGATTCAATACTATTGGATAAAGTGTATAAATGTGGTCTTTAGTCGAGTGCTGGGTGCTGAATCCAGTCTGCTCTATGCAAATCTTATTTTCTTGCTCTAACCGTGTTCGAAGACGCCTGGCTAAAACTGCTGTGAACACATATTGCACGTGGCGCACAATAGAGAAATTCCACTGTAGTGTTCTAAACTATGGACATCGCCCTTTATGTATTGCTTTTATCACAGAACGTGAACAAGTCTCACTCTCAGGGAAATAATGTGCATTTAACAGGGGAAGAGAGAGAGAGAGAGAGAGAGAGAGAGAGAGAGAGAGAGAGAGAGAGAGAGAGAGAGAGAGAGAGAGAGAGAGAGAGAGAGAGAGAGAGCGCCGAAATGAATTCAGGTCGAAAGATGCTGTGAACAGTGCACGCAAATGCATTGGTTTGTGCATTGCGGCTATCACACTTGGACAGCGTTAGACTTCTTGGTGCGCTATGCTGCTACACTACACAGCTTGGAGGGTTGATTTGCTGGCATGAGTGGGAAGGATATGGCAGCGGCAAGGCTTCACGCCGATTTCAGGATGGTAGGGCGGCACGGAGCCAGCCAGAGCTGCACCAAAGAACGTAAGTACACAAAGAACGATCATAACGCGCGTCTGTACGAAACGAGTGACGTTAGCGCCCCCAAGCGGCTGTGCTGGTGCTGCAGTAAACATATAGAGTAATGCTGAGTTTTTAATTGTATTTTACAGTAAAATTGCTTACAAGAATCCTTCACCTTACCAGGCATAGTTACTATGTTAACAGTAGTGGTGGTTTGAACAGCAGAATCAAGGATTGCCAGCGTAAAGCGAAGCTTTACAGTTAATGGGACACTGTACAGTTGAGACTCGGGTCTACAGCGGATCTACGTGTGTGTGTGATGACTGTCAGTGGGGCAGACTCTAAGACAATGTTGCACTCTACTCTTGTTGTGCGGGAGTTCTCCTGGCTTGCGCTGGGAAATCGAAGTGACAAACACCGGTGGTCGTTTTCAATAAACTTTATTCACGCACTGATCATTACACAGTGGTGAAAATCAGTAATCGTCGTCGTACTCGCTTCACTCTACGCACAGTGTCGCAGAGGACTCGCTCCTTACAAAGTTAAGCTCTCACCTTAACTCTGTCGCATCTGCTGCTCGTGTCTGAATCATGTCAGTCGTGTCTGTCTCTCTCTCGCTTTGTCGCTCTTTTTATACCTAACCCTAGATTTCCAGATCTTTCGTGAACGAAGCTGCTCGAATAGTCTCTCGTGTCGAGCTCTAAATCGACTGGCGTCACGTGACCTGGTGATTGAATTATCAGAGCGACTGCTAAACACAGGACAGCCCGAGCAAAGAACAACAAACCAAAGGAACGATAAGTTTGACAATAATTATGAATATGCAAAGCAGTGTAAACATTTAATAAGTTCCCTTTTATTCAATCGACAACCAACGCTCTTTAGCTCACTAATCACTAGTCAATGGGGGAAATTAATTTCTGAATAAAATTTAGCATTCTGGCATGCTGCAATAGTCTGGTTTTACGATTCAGTCACCAACAGCACAAACATGAATATCATCAAAAGGTCTGATGGTTGTGTGAATTTAAAAAAAGAAGAAAACAAACAGTAGAATTTGACTGTTTTCATTCACCAATTCCGTGTCAATTGTAAGCTCTATATCACAATGTAGACGGGGGGAAAAGGTGCATAAATATCAGCTTTATTGCAGGGAGTCACTTTGCTACAAATTACACGGTAATTTTCTTGACAAATGTGCTCGGGATTAATGAGAAACACGCCGATACATTCGCGCAACATCGTCTGTATTTACATGTTGCATTGGGGTCTGTTTACCTCCCTTGATCTGCTCTACAGCGCAGCCGCTTGAGGGCGCTGCTTTTTAAACGTCTCGAAACACGGGGGAGTGAGAGTTATCCGTCCTTGCGCTAGCATACAACAGCCAGGAAAGGTTCCGGTTTGCGGCCAACATGGCGACGCGCATTAAAAAGATCTGTGGTGGAGGAAAAGCTTACTGTGTATGCTGTTCAAATTACTCTGGGAAGGTAGTTGATGGGAGGATTGTAAAACTACACAAACTACCAACTAACAAAATACTCAGGCGAGCATGGGAGCAACGTTTACGGCTGGTTAGGCAAGACTACAAAACCGTGAACTACCCCCTTGTGTGTTCCGAGCATTTCGTACACAAACAAGGACCAAAGAGCGGCGACAACGTACCTTCCATGTTCCCCAATCGTACTTTCAAGATTTGTTTGGTAAGTTTAAAGCAATAGTTCAGGCATAATAGCATTGATCTAGACTATATAGGGGACTTCAATTCTCTTTTACCAAGAGATTGTAGGTTAGATCTTGCGTGATAGTCTGAGTTTCTGCTGTGTTGTGATGTCCAAGAGATCTTCCCAGTATCCATGTTGTATATTGTATTATCTTTATACTATAGACATAACTTTTGTCATCATGTTCCAGTTATAAAGTAATGCTTTTTTTTAAAATATTACAATCTTAATGAATAGTCATGTGCTTGAAAATTGAGAGTGCAACTGAATTTAGTAAAATACTACCCCAAAAATTAAATATCAAACATTTTCATTGAAACACAAGAACAGCCCTTGTCTGCAAAGTTTGGTCATCACTGATTCTCATTAGGGCGGTAGCATTGCCATGATGAAGGTCTGACAACCAATTGCTTCTACTTGGGCCCACCAGGGACTAAAACCGGGTACCTGTGATTGCATACTGTCGTGCAATTAACCTTTAATGTGAGGGAATTCTCGACAAATGAAATAAATTGCAAAGGCAAAAGTGCACAAAAGTTTGCAAACGTCATCACTGATCACATACGAGAGCAACAATATCACTAATCAGTCTACCGAGTAGTACACACAGGACACCGCTGTACATGTTACAGGGAATAAGAACATTTAGGGAATAAGCTTAATCCCAGAAATTTTAAGGGAATAGGCTTATTCCCTGTTTCAACTGGGGAGTAAGCTTATTCCCTTTAAAAAATCAGGGATTTAGCTTATTCCCTGAAATGGGAGGTCATTTTTTTGCCTTATTCCCTGCTTAGTTTAAAGCACACAAACAGAAAAACTAATACAAGATTTGTTACTTTAAACATTGGTTTATTCATAAATGTTGTTCGTCCGTCGAGTCGACGAGGACCACTCTAGTCATCCGGGGGGTTGCTGGGACTGGTTCTGTCTGTGTGTGCGCAGATGGCTAACGAGGCCGATCCTGGCACGGAAGGTTCGGGAACAGAAGGGACATGGGACAAGTGGGACGTCTCCAGGGGGGTTGACAGCATGGGCCTTGCGGGCTTGCCTCTTCTTTTCTGCGGCAGTGATCCTGTTTGCCTCGCATGTCTTGGCACCTTTGTGGATGGAAGAGCGCCAGGTGGATCGGTCCATTGCAGCCCGTTCCCACGTGTCTGGATTGATGGCAAAAGCTTTCAGTGAAGCTTTCAGGGTGTCTTTGAAGCGCTTCTTTTGCCCACCGTGGGACCGCTGGCCATGCCGTAGCTCGCCATAGAAGAGTCTCTTTGGCAGTCTCTCGTCTGGCATCCGGACTACGTGCCCTGCCCAGCGAAGCTGTGACTGCATCAGGAGGGTGAAGATGCTGGGGAGACCTGCTTTGGTCAGTACCACTGTGTCTGGAATTTTGTCCTGCCATTTTATGCCGAGGATCTTTCTGAGGCTTGTTGTGTGAAAGTGGTTCAGTTTTCTAGCATGGCGTTGATAGACAGTCCACGTTTCACATGCATATAGCAGTGTGGGGAGCACCACTGCCCTGTATACTTTCATAAATACACAAGGATCAAAATACAAGATGAAAATATTGCTGCTCACAAACAATGAAAGCCCTTATAAGAAGTGGGCAACAAGTCAAAACAATTACATATTCTGCGGACTGGTTAATGTAACACGAAAGTATAGGACATTCTCATTTCTGAAACGGAAATTAAGCCCGAGTTTCGTCCCTTTACTTCTGGCAGTTCTTGTAGACTGGTAAATATAGAAGCTCATGGGATGATCGCTAGATCGTGGCAAAAGGATGACATTAAAGCATGCAAAAAGATTAATTAGATTAAAAACTAATCGAAAATAGTCATATTAGACTGTTTTAACGTATACTTTCTGCCCAAAACCCACAGAAGATAAGTAAACAAACCTCACCGTACGCACCTAGCTGGCTAGCAGACGAACGCGATCGAACCGTAGTCACTACGCCAGCAGACGATCGAGCTAGTGTGATATAATGTTTCATGTAAAGCTCGAATGAGTAGCAGCAGATACCTGTTTAGTTCTGACTTGAATTGACTATTTCGTTTCCCTGGTAAGGCGAGGGCAGAAAATTCACGATCATAGACTGATAGAGTCCATGAGTGCATGATCAATTGCCCGCATTCGGCGTAATGTAACGTGTAAGATTAAGACAAGAAAATGGCATTAACCCACAAAACAAAGTTTAATGACAACTAAATTCACCAATTATATTAATAACTGACCATATTTACACCTACAGCTAGTGCTAAAACCTTACATACTGCAGGGAGTCAGTCCCGCTCATGCATCAATACTCAGTGCACGAGTGTCGGAGCAGATAAACAAATAAGAGAAAAGCGAAACGATCACTTGGTGACAGTCCCAATACCAGCAGTTGACCGTGGGAGATCTTACCCAAGAAAATTGATTGGCATAATCAAAGACAAAGACGACAAAGGCCTGTACACAATTTTGGTTAAAAGTGGGGTGCTCCAAGGCAAATATTCACGAAATCAATTTGATGTTTGCACATATATTCCATGCACAATCTACAGGATATGAACGAGGAATGTTCTATTTCACAAACACCGACAACAGTTCACGAAATCATTCTATATTTATCAAGAGAGTGAGTAAAAGTCAAGAAAGAACTCATTTCCAAGCAAGAGAAGTTTTAAAGAGTGATCAAAGCTCACTGACATCGAATTTATTTATGGTAAAATGTACATGTCTTTCTGTTTGTGTGTTTCAAACTAATCAGGGAATAAGGCAAAAAAATGACCTCCCATTTCAGGGAATAAGCTAAATCCCTGATTTTTTTAGGGAATAAGCTTACTCCCCAGTTGAAACAGGGAATAAGCCTATTCCCTTAAAATTTCAGGGATTAAGCTTATTCCCTAAATGTTCTTATTCCCTGTAACATACATAGCAGAAGTCTGCGAGAACTTCGATAATAAAGTGCCGAGGAAGGGCTTTCAGTTTAAATCACGTCAACATGATTATTCTGAAGAGACTGATATCTCAGATCATCACTTCTCACTGTACTAATCACAATCTTGTGTAGTTCCATATATCAACACTTCGTAGACGACGAACAGTCTACTCAATGAACAAAAGGCTGGCGTGGAAAATGTATGACTGTATCGTCTGCGGATGAACAGTGAAAGCCTGTACTTAACAAGGTCCTTTCCAACACGCTCCTCAATGGCCATGTTGCGAGCTGGCGCTAAACAGCTAAAGCAGACTACAATCAAGTGAATCATTTATCCAGCGTGACGTAATTCAATTTAACTGCGTCTGTTCACAAGGAACATGCACAGCTTTACGCAAATAGCTCCACATTCCCAGGTCAAGCTCACAAGCAATAACATTTTCTCTGACATCGATGCCCATATATATATGAAGACTTGATGAAGTGTTCTCCATAATAGTGTACGCCTTTCGCCGTGAGGCAGTTGTGGTGCGGTCGAAAAAACAACGCCGTCGTCCAACCAGACCTACAGGTAGGCCCCCTACCTAATTCTTCATTTCGTTCCAGTCTAGATTTCACGTTGATCCGACAATATTTTACCCAACTGCGTTCCTGATGATTTATTTGCCTCTTTGTTCTCTAGATGTCCGTATTGTGATGTAGTCTACACGCAGTTCAGTTTTATTCTGTCGCGCACTGTGCGCTTCTACGAGCATACGTAGAATAGACCATATCCACATATCGAGGCTCTGGGAGTTACTTCCCTTGTTTTCGGTGCAGCTTCCCGCGAATCTTTCATAATGCCGAGTAACAAGCACTGTGCTTGGGGACTATGTAAAGCGGATAGTAGATACCCTGAACGCTGTGTTGGCGTCAAATTCATTTCATTTGTGAAACCAGGAAAGAATATGTACCATCTAGATCGTTGCCTTCGCTGGATAAAAGCCTGCAATCGCCCAGCTGACCAGTTGAACGTCAACACAATCACGCAGTACACGTACATTTGCAGCAAGGTAAGATATCGCACGACGATTTGATTCAAGGCCTAGTGCTAATTGTTTTGATGGTCTGGTCTCAGTGTCACAGAAAATATGATGATCTAATCAATCACTGATTTAAAAAAATAAGTACGTTGCCCTATTTTGATTGACATTCTGAGTGAAATAGATCTATTTCGCTGTCCCGGCCGGCGAACATGTTGCCGGCTGTATTGAGCTTGTGTGTTCGTGTAGGTCTTCTTCATATACAACTAAACTAAACATTGCATTCAGTCTTTCTTTTCTGTACAGTTTAGACATCACCTAATGCATCATATTTATGTAAAATGAAGAGTGTATCATTACTGTATCAGAAAGTTTATTTTGAAATATTTGTGTCACACCAATACTCAGCACCTCTGTACTCTTGACCACATGCACACACACACACACACACACCTACACTCACACACACTTACACACACACACACCTACACACACACACCTACACACACCCCCACCCCCACCCCCACCCCACACACACTCACACCTACACACACACACACTCACACACACACACACAGACACACATGGTCTGGAGTCATGGGTCTGGTTTGGAGTCTCTTCTTAACTCTACACCAAAGTGTGACATGAAAATTGACTGCGGTGTAAAGTTGACGAATGCTAACCTCTAATTTGACTAACAGTTATGGCTTTATTTCACTTCTTCTTGACCTAGGAACAAAAATATCATTATTACTTGGATGTTGAAGCTGCAATAAAGTTTTTGTGTTGAATAGTTTATCTTTTGTGGCTCTTTTTCTGAATGAGTGGTGGTGTCAAGTTAAGATGAGACTCCAAACTGTCTTCTTCAAATACAACTAAACTAAACATTGCATTCAGTCTTTCTTTTCTGTACAGTTTAGACATCACCTAATGCATCATATTTAAGTAAAATGAAGAGTGTATCATTACTGTATCAGAAAGTTTATTTTGAAATATTTGTGTCACACCAATACTCAGCACCTCTGTACTCTTGACCACATACACACACACACACCTACACTCACACACACCTACACACACACCCACACCTACACACACACCCCCCCCCCCCCCCTACACACACACACACCTACACACACATACACACACTAATGGAGCGTTGGTAACTGGATCTCTGTCCCTTGTCCTCGGCTTGACTGAAGCCTTGACTGCATAGTACCCACTGGTTAGCTCCATGGTTTCAACACTACTGACAAAGCCGTCCTGCATGAGACTATAAGCTTCGGAGCGTCTATAGTCCCTGATAGCTGTAATGCCCACGCCATGTCCCATCAAGTAGGTGCACACATCCACAAAAGAAAAGTCTGGTAGGATGCTTATGTCCGAAGATCCAGACAGAAGTGCAGGGTTGGACAACACGAGGTTGCCGTCTCTCAGTTTTTCGCCAATCACTTCAGGTCGATCTTCTACACATAACTCAGGATCTACGGGTAAACCCAAGTCCTTGGCTATCCCAACAAGTTCAAGAAGTTCTTGTCTCTTGCTCTGACCCACAACCACACCTCTGTCTCGCAAGAAACGTTGCAGTTCGCTCACAGTCACTCGCTTTGTTTCCATTTTTGCCATCTTCGATCACGCACTGATTTCAGGGGAGATAACTCGCGTAACACATTCGCTGCTGACTCGTGCATGAGGTCCATTTGTATGTGTGAAAGTGAACGCGCCCGCACGTTTTGTGTGTGCTCGTGTGTCTGCCTGGCAGTCTGCCTTTGTGTGTTCAATCCCACACTGTGTTTGTCCGCGTTTTTTCAAATAGTCTCTCAGTTCTTTCACTTTCATGGAATAAAAAAACAAACTCGTCGCAAGTATCCTGCGTGATCGCCATTGTTGAGAAAGAAACCGGAACCTGGCGAACGAAAGGGACGCAACTCCTGCCTTACTCCGCTCTTCAGTTTCGAGACAGAGCTATAGCACTCGTAAAATCTCATCGTACACAATCCTATTTCACGGTCACTTGTAAGTTGTCGCTGCGAACGAGGCCTATTCACAAAACGTCGACCCAGATTTGTACCGGTCCAATCAGATTGAACAAACATTGAATATCGATGCAATTGATATTGCTGTTTTGTAGTATCAAAATGTCAAATCAGGTAACAGAACAAAACACTGTTGTTAGTCTCTGCTACATCTTGGTCTTTCTTTCTCCCCTGTAATCTGTCCTGCATACTCTCTTTCCGTCTTTTCTAGTATTTGTTAAGTTACAAAACGCAAAACATAACAAATTCTCACCATTTACAAAGTGATCCGAACAAACATATCGATCTGCCTTAGTGTCAAAAGTGAGTGACTTCAGGTTCAGTTGAGCGATCCACTCACGGCGCCTTTGAGTTGTGAGATCCAGCATTTCTTTGCCTTTTCGCGTTGCAACACGCGGTACAAAAAAAAACAACAACAACGTCGATCATTCTCTCTGTCATGCTGATTGTGGCAGTTCTTCACACAGCAGGAGGTCACCATTGTAGAAACAAAAACTTTCTGCTCCAAAAACAGTCGTGTCTTTCACTGATTTTGAAAGAGACGTACGGTCCGTTGTTTTCCTAGAAGTAGGAAAAGATCACTCTGTCTTCCCGAGTGTGTCTCGATCTCGACGGAGCTCATTGAATGAATCACATGCCGTTGCAAGTAGCTGTCTTACTTGAGGGAAAACATCAGATTTATAGTCAAAATGTTACAATTCAGATGCCAGAGTGGGAGGACGGCTCACTAGCCAGGGGTCACGCTAATGTAAGGAATGACTGACAGGGCAGCTGCACCAACAATCAGACCTCAGCAGAGGAGGGGTCACAGAGCGGTCAGCTGGTCAGCTTGCCTTACAGAAATGATGAGAAAGGGAGGATTGGAGAGAGGTCTGACACACAGGATTGGGGGTGGGAAGAGACAGAAGCAGGGATATATTTCAATAGGGGATGAACACAGTAGATGTACAATACACTTGGTGATAGGTGCACCCTATCACACTTGTAAAATAAAGTTTGTTCGTTCGTTTGTTCAGTCGTTCTCTTGTCTCTCTCTCTCTCTCTCTCTCTCTCTCTCTCTCTCTCTACTCTCTCTCTCTCTCTCTCTCTCTCTCTCTCTCTCTCTCTCTCTCTCTCTCTCTCTCTCTTTTTCACACACACACACACACACACACACACACACACACACACACACACACACACACACACACACAGGTACACACGCACGCGCGCTATACATCTGCAAGATGAATCCTAACAAACATCATTCCTATGGAAACCGGTCATTCAAACCAACCATTAAAAAAGTGTATCAAAGAGCAGTAGAGTATGTGCATTACA
Organism: Theodoxus fluviatilis; assembly: GCA_034096865.1. NCBI lineage: Eukaryota > Metazoa > Mollusca > Gastropoda > Cycloneritida > Neritidae > Theodoxus > Theodoxus fluviatilis. The sequence goes on along the minus strand of JAWQFJ010009990.1, from coordinate 10,275 downwards.
AATAAAATTCATTCAAGCGTACTCTCTTGTCAGCTGAAAAGGGGTTGCGTTGTCAGGCAAGCCATTCAGATTCTCGCTGGCACTCCACTTCCGGTGAGAGGTACGTCATCTCCATCAACAACATGGCGGAAATTCCAAGTGCGGCAACTGAGGACGCAGATCTTTTTGAATTTTGTTGATATTTTCGAGTGTGATACACCCTTTGAGGCGGACTGCTAGTGTTGCTTTGTAAGTTAAAGCAGATTTTGATTATCTAGCATACATCTGACGCATACTATATTTGTTTTGAGAGCTCGAATCGCTTCGTACATGACTAAACACGTCTGCTTCGAATGCCAGTTCGGCAGTAGAGTTGTTGTCACATTCGAATTCATCCTAAACATCATATACTGATCGAAGGCATGCACTTGCAAAATGATGGCCTGATAAACACCATTTTCATAAGAGTCGTGTTCTTCTGCGCCATGCTTTAAGCGTATCAGCTTTTTTAAATAATGAATGTGAATTGTGATTTAGTCATACATGCGTGCGTGCCTCCGTGTGTGTGAGTATGTGTGTGCGCGCGCGCGTGTGTGTGTGAAAGTGTGTGCGTGCATGCGTACGTGCTTGTGTGTCTTCGTGTGTGTGAGTCTGTGTATCTGTCTCTGTGTGTGCGCGTGCGTGCGTGCGTGCGTGTGTGTGTGTGTGTGTGTGTGTGTGTGTGTGTGCGTGTATGTGTGCGTGTGCTTTGCGTGCATATGAACTTAATACACTGTTTATTATAGATGTGAAGGCTTGGTGACAAATAACTTTGAGTGAGGCATCACTTCAACCAATACTCACCATCTCTTTTTGCTTGTTAGTGCTGAAAGAGACAGGACTGACATAAAGATACACCCTGTTTCATGGGCATGACAGAATAAGAAAAAGATAGGCTTTGAACATGACAAGCCTACTCTAAGCAACAAAACCATTCTGTTGTGATGAACCTTGAATCAATAGTCTTGTTGCCTTGTCTTAATGTGTGACAAATGAGCACTTCATAGGCATTGTCTTTCTTATGTTTTAGCCAATAAACACACACACACACACACACACACACACACACACACACACACACACACACACACACACAACAACACACACACAAAAACACACACACAGTCTGTATTTTTGTGGACATTGGGTATACAAGTGCATGCATGTGTGATCATTTTCTTACTGTAACGGCTTCATTTCCAAGTATGTTACTGTGGTGTGATGTTACAGATAATCATTTTTAGTATGTTACTGTGATGTGATGTTACAGACAATCATTTTAAGTATGTTACTGTGATGTGGTGTTACATATAATAATTTTAGTATGTTAATGTGATGTGATGTTACATATAATCATTTTAGTATGTTAGTGTGATGTGATGTTACAGATAATCATCTTTGGTATGTTACTGTGGTGTGATGTTACAGATAATCTTTTTTTTCTATGGTACTGTGGTGTGATGTTACAGGTAATAATTTTTAGTATGGTACTGTGGTGGGATGTTACAGGCAATCATTTTTAGTATGCTAGTAGACTGCGAACAGGGCGTTGCGTGTGATGTGATGGTTATGGAGCCACTCATGGGGTGTGGTAGTACAGGTTAGTGTGAGTGGTGGTGTGAATGTTTAGGTACTCCGTTTGTAGGTTGGTGTGTTGTGTGGGTGTGATGTTAGGATATAGTGCATATTTTATCAGTGAGTTCTTGTTGTTGAGTGACGACAGGCATTCTGCTTATAGTTTCTTGTGTGTGAATGTTCCAGGGAATCATTCTGTTACTGCTTTTGTAAGGGCTTGGTGTGGGTGAGTGGTTATGGTGTGCATAATTCTGACGTATGGTACATATGGTGTAATGCTTACGATATCATTCTGTTACTTGGGTGGAGGTATATGGATGTAGATGATACAGTATCTTTGTAACGCGTGGGTTGTTGTGGGGGGGGTGGTGAGTGGGGGTTGATCGGTGGGTGCGGTCTCTGGTGTGTGCACCAGCTCCTGGGAAGACAACGGGGACGGTGGGGACGGCGGCGTAGCGTGACAGAGAGCATCACCATAACAGCGTAGGCAGTGTGTGACATAGTTACGTTGGATTGGTTGGGCGTGTAGCGATTACAACCGTGGGTCGCGTGGCTATATCAACGTGTAACGAATATTATCTGTAACATTACACCATAGTAACATACTCAGAATTATTGCCTTTAACATCACACCACTGATATAAAAGTAACAGAATGATTACCTGTAACATCACACCATAGTAACATACTCAGAATGGCTGCCTGTAACATCACACCATAGAACCATGCTAAAAATGATTATCTGTAACATCACACCACAATACCATACTAAAATGAGTATCTCTAACATCACACCACAGTAACATACTACAAATGAGTGTCTCTAACATCACATCACAGTAGGCGAGTAGCATACTAAAAATGATTGCCTGTAACATCCCACCACAGTACCATACTAAAAATTATTACCTGTAACATCACACCACAGTACCATAGAAAAAAAAGATTATCTGTAACATCACACCACAGTAACATACCAAAGATGATTATCTGTAACATCACATCACACTAACATACTAAAATGATTATATGTAACATCACATCACATTAACATACTAAAATTATTATATGTAACAGCACATCACAGTAACATACTTAAAATGATTGTCTGTAACATCACATCACAGTAACATACTAAAAATGATTATCTGTAACATCACACCACAGTAACATACTTAGAAA
>JAWQFJ010009990.1:0-5000 GCA_034096865.1 Theodoxus fluviatilis | reverse complement strand
TGGACCGGTACAAATCTGGGTCGACGTTTTGTGAATAGGCCTCGTTCGCAGCGACAACTTACAAGTGACCGTGAAATAGGACTGTGTACGATGAGATTTTACGAGTGCTATAGCTCTGTCTCGAAACTGAAGAGCGGAGTAAGGCAGGAGTTGCGTCCCTTTCGTTCGCCAGGTTCCGGTTTCTTTCTCAACAATGGCGATCACGCAGGATACTTGCGACGAGTTTGTTTTTTTATTCCATGAAAGTGAAAGAACTGAGAGACTATTTGAAAAAACGCGGACAAACACAGTGTGGGATTGAACACACAAAGGCAGACTGCCAGGCAGACACACGAGCACACACAAAACGTGCGGGCGCGTTCACTTTCACACATACAAATGGACCTCATGCACGAGTCAGCAGCGAATGTGTTACGCGAGTTATCTCCCCTGAAATCAGTGCGTGATCGAAGATGGCGAAAATGGAAACAAAGCGAGTGACTGTGAGCGAACTGCAACGTTTCTTGCGAGACAGAGGTGTGGTTGTGGGTCAGAGCAAGAGACAAGAACTTCTTGAACTTGTTGGGATAGCCAAGGACTTGGGTTTACCCGTAGATCCTGAGTTATGTGTAGAAGATCGACCTGAAGTGATTGGCGAAAAACTGAGAGACGGCAACCTCGTGTTGTCCAACCCTGCACTTCTGTCTGGATCTTCGGACATAAGCATCCTACCAGACTTTTCTTTTGTGGATGTGTGCACCTACTTGATGGGACATGGCGTGGGCATTACAGCTATCAGGGACTATAGACGCTCCGAAGCTTATAGTCTCATGCAGGACGGCTTTGTCAGTAGTGTTGAAACCATGGAGCTAACCAGTGGGTACTATGCAGTCAAGGCTTCAGTCAAGCCGAGGACAAGGGACAGAGATCCAGTTACCAACGCTCCATTAGTGTGTGTATGTGTGTGTAGGTGTGTGTGTGTGTAGGGGGGTGTGTGTGTGGTGTGTAGGTGTGAGTGTGGGTGTGTGTGTAGGTGTGTGTGAGTGTAGGTGTGTGTGTGTGTATGTGGTCAAGAGTACAGAGGTGCTGAGTATTGGTGTGACACAAATATTTCAAAATAAACTTTCTGATACAGTAATGATACACTCTTCATTTTACTTAAATATGATGCATTAGGTGATGTCTAAACTGTACAGAAAAGAAAGACTGAATGCAATGTTTAGTTTAGTTGTATTTGAAGAAGACAGTTTGGAGTCTCATCTTAACTTGACACCACCACTCATTCAGAAAAAGAGCCACAAAAGATAAACTATTCAACACAAAAACTTTATTGCAGCTTCAACATCCAAGTAATAATGATATTTTTGTTCCTAGGTCAAGAAGAAGTGAAATAAAGCCATAACTGTTAGTCAAATTAGAGGTTAGCATTCGTCAACTTTACACCGCAGTCAATTTTCATGTCACACTTTGGTGTAGAGTTAAGAAGAGACTCCAAACCAGACCCATGACTCCAGACCATGTGTGTCTGTGTGTGTGTGTGTGAGTGTGTGTGTGTGTAGGTGTGAGTGTGTGTGGGGTGGGGGTGGGGGTGGGGGTGTGTGTAGGTGTGTGTGTGTAGGTGTGTGTGTGTGTAAGTGTGTGTGAGTGTAGGTGTGTGTGTGTGTGTGTGTGCATGTGGTCAAGAGTACAGAGGTGCTGAGTATTGGTGTGACACAAATATTTCAAAATAAACTTTCTGATACAGTAATGATACACTCTTCATTTTACATAAATATGATGCATTAGGTGATGTCTAAACTGTACAGAAAAGAAAGACTGAATGCAATGTTTAGTTTAGTTGTATATGAAGAAGACCTACACGAACACACAAGCTCAATACAGCCGGCAACATGTTCGCCGGCCGGGACAGCGAAATAGATCTATTTCACTCAGAATGTCAATCAAAATAGGGCAACGTACTTATTTTTTTAATCAGTGATTGATTAAATCATCATATTTTCTGTGACACTGAGACCAGACCATCAAAACAATTAGCACTAGGCCTTGAATCAAATCGTCGTGCGATATCTTACCTTGCTGCAAATGTACGTGTACTGCGTGATTGTGTTGACGTTCAACTGGTCAGCTGGGCGATTGCAGGCTTTTATCCAGCGAAGGCAACGATCTAGATGGTACATATTCTTTCCTGGTTTCACAAATGAAATGAATTTGACGCCAACACAGCGTTCAGGGTATCTACTATCCGCTTTACATAGTCCCCAAGCACAGTGCTTGTTACTCGGCATTATGAAAGATTCGCGGGAAGCTGCACCGAAAACAAGGGAAGTAACTCCCAGAGCCTCGATATGTGGATATGGTCTATTCTACGTATGCTCGTAGAAGCGCACAGTGCGCGACAGAATAAAACTGAACTGCGTGTAGACTACATCACAATACGGACATCTAGAGAACAAAGAGGCAAATAAATCACAGGAACGCAGTTGGGTAAAATATTGTCGGATCAACGTGAAATCTAGACTGGAACGAAATGAAGAATTAGGTAGGGGGCCTACCTGTAGGTCTGGTTGGACGACGGCGTTGTTTTTTCGACCGCACCACAACTGCCTCACGGCGAAAGGCGTACACTATTATGGAGAACACTTCATCAAGTCTTCATATATATATGGGCATCGATGTCAGAGAAAATGTTATTGCTTGTGAGCTTGACCTGGGAATGTGGAGCTATTTGCGTAAAGCTGTGCATGTTCCTTGTGAACAGACGCAGTTAAATTGAGTTACGTCACGCTGGATAAATGATTCACTTGATTGTAGTCTGCTTTAGCTGTTTAGCGCCAGCTCGCAACATGGCCATTGAGGAGCGTGTTGGAAAGGACCTTGTTAAGTACAGGCTTTCACTGTTCATCCGCAGACGATACAGTCATACATTTTCCACGCCAGCCTTTTGTTCATTGAGTAGACTGTTCGTCGTCTACGAAGTGTTGATATATGGAACTACACAAGATTGTGATTAGTACAGTGAGAAGTGATGATCTGAGATATCAGTCTCTTCAGAATAATCATGTTGACGTGATTTAAACTGAAAGCCCTTCCTCGGCACTTTATTATCGAAGTTCTCGCAGACTTCTGCTATGTATGTTACAGGGAATAAGAACATTTAGGGAATAAGCTTAATCCCTGAAATTTTAAGGGAATAGGCTTATTCCCTGTTTCAACTGGGGAGTAAGCTTATTCCCTAAAAAAATCAGGGATTTAGCTTATTCCCTGAAATGGGAGGTCATTTTTTTGCCTTATTCCCTGATTAGTTTGAAACACACAAACAGAAAGACATGTACATTTTACCATAAATAAATTCGATGTCAGTGAGCTTTGATCACTCTTTAAAACTTCTCTTGCTTGGAAATGAGTTCTTTCTTGACTTTTACTCACTCTCTTGATAAATATAGAATGATTTCGTGAACTGTTGTCGGTGTTTGTGAAATAGAACATTCCTCGTTCATATCCTGTAGATTGTGCATGGAATATATGTGCAAACATCAAATTGATTTCGTGAATATTTGCCTTGGAGCACCCCACTTTTAACCAAAATTGTGTACAGGCCTTTGTCGTCTTTGTCTTTGATTATGCCAATCAATTTTCTTGGGTAAGATCTCCCACGGTCAACTGCTGGTATTGGGACTGTCACCAAGTGATCGTTTCGCTTTTCTCGTTATTGATTTTATCTGATCTGCGTGCTACTCGTTCACGGGTAGTGATGTCATTAAAAAGCGGACTGACGTCCCTGCGTAGTAAGGGGTTATAGCACTTAGCTGTGGTGTAATATGGTCTCCGAGGCGCGTACTGGACTTTCAGTATGGTTAATAGGCTTGGTGTTGGGATTTAGGTGGCATTAAAGGGCATGTCTGTGGTATTTATAGAGTGGGGGTTTGGGGCGTGCCATTGTTGGTGGGTGGTAAAACCGATTAGAGGAGTTGACAGTGGGTCTTAATGACGTTGAGGAACCGAATGTGCTGGAAACAAAATGGAAGGTCGTGCCACGAGGCGCGATAAGAATCTATGTCGGGGGGTTGTTCGTGCTCGAATTCGAGAAGTAACGGGAAGAGAGGGAAGATCACAAACTCAAATAAACATAAGTATAGGAGGAGCGTGTGAATAAAAATCGAGATTTAAGAAAATCACTACATAATGAAGTGGTTGAAGCATAATGGTGACAGACTGAGGAGGGTGCCGACGGGTCGTCAGCAGCGGACGCTGTGGGAAAGACACAAAATGGGCGGACGGGGGAGGATAGGGGTGTGTGCAGTGGAGAGGAAGGGGTGTTGGAGCGAATGAAATACGAAAGTAAACGGATATAGAAAAGTGTGCTGAGAGATCAGAGTTGAGTATGCACACGAAGTTGTGGGGTGACGAGGAGGTGTAAGGATAGGCTGTGTATATGCAGTACGGCGGGCAGTGTGATGGCGAGCAAGAGGAGGGGTGGGGGAGTAGTGATGAGGCATTGAACTGAAATTAATGCAGGAGGGAAGTCGATGTGTTGAGGTGATAGCGGGGGTGCGTGCCAGGAACACAAGACAGGGAACACATCAAGAAGTCTGGAGGTCTTTAAAGAGCGTCAGGTTATGGGAAAAGGTGTGGAACAAGCAACTGACACGATAGGTGGGGTGGGATTATGTTTAGTGGAAAGATCGAAAGATTTAGTGCATACACGTGTGTGGGTTATAGCTAATACGGATGTGGTGTGGGAACAGTCCCCTTAAGGCGAGGAGAAAGCCGAGCGGTGGGGCGATATAGAAGGTCGGATGCATGAGAGAATTAACCACATACAGAGAGGTAACTGAAGGAAGAGGGCGATACAACGAACAAAGGTGAAGGACAAGAATTCACAATGTATTATACTGACCTATGTACACACAAGAAGAGTCTCAAACGTAGCTCATACGGCAGGGACAGGCCCGCCACACCAACACACACCTTGAGTCGGGTGGACACAGAGGATGAGATAGGAGGCAGATAAAACAAATAAG